>JAOBAT010128887.1:0-12624 GCA_026413305.1 Hydrozoanthus tunicans
TCCTGATTATGTTGGATTCAATTTTGTGCATAAACAAGTTGGCATATGAAGGCGCCATCTTTGTTCCTATTGCTGTCTCTCTTTTCTGTAAATAAAACTTCCCATCAAACTTCAAATTGTTGTTCTCTAAAACTATTCTCGCAAGTTTGACCAGGTCATCAGTTGGTATAGATTTCGGCAGTGCAGAGTTATCTAAACTTTCTTTTAATGCACCAAGTCCTTCCTCATGCGGTATGTAGGGATACAATCCTACTACGTCCGCTGTAACAGAAATTGTCCCCTCTGGCAACTGTCCCAATGTGCCCAGTCTTTGAAAAAAAAGTTTTTCGTGTCTTTAATATATGATGGTATCGTAGAAACCTGAGGTTTAATACGGTGGTCCACAAACTCCGAAATCCTCTCTGTGCACGTGCCATACCCGAAAATCACAGGTCGACTAGGGCATCCCTTCTTATGCAGCTTAGGTAACAGGTAAAAGCGCCCAGCCCTAGGAGCTTTAATATCTAGTAAGTACTCTAAAGTCTTATCATGTTACCTACTTATTTTAAATGTAATAATTTCATAATGGGAAAATAGGATAAGTTACTGGGTAGATCGTAGTGTTTTAAGTTTTAACATTAAGTAAATTATTCTTTTTTATTTATCTATTATTTTTTGTAGAAGAAGAGCCAATCACTGGAGTTTACAATAAACCATTATTATTAATATTATTATTATTATTATTATTATTATTATTATTATCATTATTATTTTGGTTGTCATGGTGATTAACCCTAGACTATGGCTTATCATCTTTTGAGCAACTCGGCCCAGTTCTGCAGATTCCCAAAGAGCCGTCTATTTTTCGTTAGAATCAGGATTTTATCGGTTTTATTAAATCATTGTACTAAAGATTTATGTCTTTCAATGGATTACAATAGAAGCGACAAAAAGAACTAGACAACGTTAATGAAAAGATAAAAAGAATGGAGTTTGTGTACAAGACTTCAGTTTCTAAATTTCTGTTCACATGCTAACTGAAATGTTGTTTGAAACCTTTGCTAATCACGATCACGCTCGTAAGACACTCCTTAAGCTTTATTAAAAAAATAAAATCGAAGAGTGAATCTGTGAAGCTATTTGAAAAGGTCTATCCTTCATTGTAATTGTTACGGCATCCTACGCCGAATTCCTTGTCTTATGTAAACTCAGTCGGGATAAAATTGACATATGCATGTATCAACTGGAGAATCAGTCCAAGTTTTTAGCAGTGTTTGTCCACTCCGTTAAAGATTTAGCGGTAAAAGGGTGACTTGAAATGAATTTCGCTACTTCATTCACATCTTCTTTTTGAGACAAAAGAGACAGGCATGCCATAACTGATGTGTCAACGATATTTTTGTTGTCATCAAACAAAGTCTTAACGTCTTTGTCGAAGTTGGTTCTTTCTTTATCATAAGCCAAGATGAAGTTCTCGCCAAAGCATTTCTTGTTGATCGATGTGACTTCTCTTAAAGCCTCGAGTAAAGCTGCTTTTAGTTTAACTTCAGCCAGACCTGCTATGTCGCTGAACTTGGTCACGAAACTACGTGGTTTGCTATGTAACCAAGCAAGCAGTAACAGTTCGGAATCTTTCACTGTGTCGCCGTCTGAAACGACACTCCCATGATAGAATTCTGGAACGAAAAAATATTGAACTCAGTTTTGAGTTTTCTTGGTATAACATGCATTGTGATTGTGGGAAATGGTGACAAACTTGTTAAAATTATGCGATTGAAAATATCAAAACCTGAAGATAAACGTTCCAGAGAAGTATTTCAGTTCTACCCACTACGCATGCACAGCGAATGAAGATGTAAAATTCTCATCAAGCTTATTCTCAGAAAAGAGAGAGGATTTTGGTTAAAAAGAAAAGGCCGGTTGATAAAATTGCGCACTTTGTTTCATTTGTTTTGACATTGTTCACGAAACGCATGATTAACTTGACGGTTGAGATTACCATTTCGTTTGAGGTTATGTTGAGTGAGTTTACTGGTGCGATGAATGATTTTCTTTTTCCAAACCGCTTGCCCAAAAGTCCCCTAAACCTGTGAGAAGAGTGCAAAGCGTCATACTTCCGACAACTGAACGGCCTACAACCCCCTTTGTCAACTTGCTAGGTGCTGTTGTAACTTGACTTTCCAAATTAACTAGCACGTGCTGACTTTAATTTCTTGACATGATAATGCATGTGAGCGTGGGATTTTGTTGAGCGATATATATTCTTATAATTCAGAAAAGGATAACGGTAAACCTCTTAGAAAGGGTAAAAATGAAAAGCACTTATTACCTATATCTCGCACAACACTCCAATCAGAACCGGGTTTTGACACTCCCACTGGCCGTGACTCGCGCAAGAACTCCAAAACAAGGACTCGCTCTTTGCCATCACTTCCTAGAACACTTTGCAGATGAAACTGTGTATTGCTGACAGCGTCCCAGTACCACGGTCCACCATGGGTAGTAGGATCATACTGACGGAGGTGGTTGTAATTGTGCCTGGTTACCAAGATGCGACACAATATTACATCCCGGTACTCGCTAACTTCCAACATGTAATGGCGCCAGTGATACAAGTCGTCATCCAGATCACTTGCGCGATATGTGTAAGGAGAAAAAGGTTCGTCCAAGATACCTGCAAAATAAACAGTCCATTTAGTCTGAAGTTTAATCAATATAGTTGATTTTCGTAAATAATTGTTTGTTTTGAATCCCTTAAGTTAAACTAATTCCTTTTTCCATTGCCACTTCAAACAAAAATCTAGATGACAGAAGAACACTAACCACACAGTCAAACAGTCAAAATGAGAGAGTCAAGTCCATGAGCGACCTAACAAACTTAATATAAGCTTAGTCAAGAGCAGGAAGCAAGGAATGACTGATAAATTCTAGTTAAAAACACGCAAGTTTTCTTTATATCTACAAAGTCTGCATGCCGAGATGAGCTTGGTCAAGCGTTTAGCATACATGCACTTCTTTATTTCTAATAAGATCTTAAATTGTAGTTTGTATCTACCTTCATCACCAAACAACCCAAATATAAACTTTACGTCTTTGATATGTCCAGGGCAGCCATCTCTGGCACGCGCAACGAGCCCCAGCTGGTGTTGAGTATTGGGCACTAGTTTCACAACGTTAGCTGTAATACTTCTTGTTCGACGCGGTCTTCCCTTGTGCACCAACAGCCTCTCTGTATAAATAGTATCATTTTCCAGTATCTGTCTTGCTTCCTTCAAGCTTGTTGCATGGCATAAGGATTTATATTCCAAATAAGTTGGGTTGTAAGTACTTTTGTCGTTCTTAGGAGAGGAAAACTCCATCTGCTTAAAATGCAAATTACAGGTAAGTATCACAAGACTTTGTTCGCGCTCCGAAAGTCCCTGCAGCTGAAGATGCACGGACACAAGATTGGTATTTGAAAACACTACGGGCTATCGAACGTTCACTGAATAAGTTACAATTAACACCGGTATATAATCTATCTAAATACAAAACATGTGAAATACCTCACGGAATGCACTTAACTTTTCTCAGTTTGCACTTAACTACGTCATTTAATGTAGGTTCTCTTTATCGAAACCACATGTTATACTACTTCCCTTCACGTATTCCAAAAAAGTTTGTACTTCCTAGTTAACGAAAACAACTTTGTTTTTTAATACAATTATCGCAAATCTCATTAGGTCACGTTTCCTAGCAGCATGGACCTTGCCCTCAGGGCAGGGGCGTAGCCAGGATTTCTAGGAGGGGAAGGGGGGGGGGGGGGGGTTATGCAAATTGGTTCCAACGAAAACGGTTGGTCTAAAATCCTTACATTACGTAAACGCAAATAGATACCACCATGACATTCACTGTACTTATTGTAAGCAAAGAACAAAACAAAGAATTTCAGGAATCGAGAGTCCATTACATTCTTGCTGGGATAAAATCACTGTTAAAATAGGAGGGGGTTCCTTGGCGCGAGAGGGGGGGGGGTTCGGAACCCCTGGTACCCTCCCCTGGCTAAGCCCCTTGGGTACAAAACTCGGAAGATATCATCTGCTCTATTTTAATGGAAAAGTTTTACACACTCCAGTTGACAAAGTTATTTCGCGTACCTGAATAGAACAGAGACCGAGGAAACAGCGCCAAAAATTAAGACAATATTTCCATTAACCAGTTTTTACTTGGCTTACCGAACGACCGGAAGTTACAACGATGTAAGATTGAATAGCACTGTTTTCAAAATGTTAGATAGAAATTGGTACAGAATACCTAATATATTAACAAAACGAAAAACAACAGAAACTGCAAGAGGGACTATAAGCTGTAAAAAAGATAGAAACTACAAGTTAGAGGGTGATGGGAAAAAGAACACGAGTAAGGAAATAGTCAGTGCGGTTCGTCCAGCCTCTGTAGGCCGCCGTATAAGGAGTAGCTGCTTTACTTTTAGAACACGGTCACGTGCTCTTTTAATAGAACCACGGTTGGAACTAAAGGTTTTCTGTAGGCATGAGTAGCATATCTATGTGAGTTTTCTTGCAGTTTTTAAAAGTTTCTTTAGAATGTTTTTTTAGCGCTAAGTTGCTAGGATGGTACTGAAGCAAGAAAAAACAGGACTCCTCCCTCCTTAATCAGGTCAGGTTCAAAGACGGCTCTTACTTTAAGAATACGGCCGATAACGTAAAGTCAAGCACGATACCTCCTGAGACTAGAATATAGACATTTTTGTACACTTGAAAATATAATCAATGTGTACCTTACGAAGTATAAAAAACTGAGAACACGGAATGTAGTTCTTAACAAGAGCATGGTGTGGTGATTAATGCCTTAGTTAGCTGTGAGAGTCACTAGGCAGAGTAGTGGACTTATTGAGTTGATATTTCAGGGATGTTCAGTTAAGAATAAATTATGGGTTATAATTATAAGTTTCGCAATTGGAATGAAAATTTACTTTAACAGTTTGCCACACTCTTTGTCAGTAACAACACAAATTGCACTATGTGTTCTTACATTCTTACATAGAACATAGCCGCAATGTACCTGGCATGAACAACAAATAAAGCAATTTACTGATTGCGGCTTTCGTATGGTGTTGATGGAGTATTGAATAGTTGAATTGGTAAACAAAACAAAGATGGAACTTATGCTTGATGGAGGATAGTTAATGTAGTCGTGGTGTAAGAAACCTTTTGTAAACAACGAACCGGAAAGACAAGCGCCGGCACGCACCGACGTAACTTGTCTAGTTGAGTGGTAACTCCAAAGTGACAACCGGCGCGGGTCGATAATTTCATGATGTATCACATTGCATGACAGGTCAGTGTCGTTAAACACGAACGTGACAGGGAAGATATAAAGTTATTAGGTGTAGAAGCTGGTTTGGTTGATTCTAAAGGCTTGGCTTAAAGTACAAGAAAAGTGAAAGAATGTATTCGCAAAAAGAATCGTGAAATATACGAAACGAAGTACTGACAGATATAGACAGACTTTATCCGCTTCAGAATTTTAGTTGCATCCTCAATCGAATGTGTAGTTATTCTTCACATCAGACTCAGTTTCATCCAATGATTGTCAATTATGATAAATAAAGGTTACCATACGACAATATCCGGATGTAATCATTTTCCCAAAAGAGTGAAATTCAATTTCCATTTTATTGCCTCTTTTTAGTTCTTAAAAAAACACGATACTTTTTGGTTTGTAATAAGACATGTTTCATCGAGACATACCTTATCACATTACTCACCGGCAAACTCATCAGTTACAAAATAATAAGAAAAACCCGGCGAACTTATAGCAACGTAAAATGTCATGCCATTTAAGGTTGTTACTTTTCTTACCGTCTTGTAACTGACGAAAGTGCAAATTACATTGAAATTTGTCTTGTCAACCGCAATCTTTTTACTGCCTCAGTTCTCGACCATCTTTATCAGCTGTGAGATAGTATGGGCAGTAGAAGACTTTTTCAAATTTAGTCGAACAGGTTTACGCTGACGTTGATCGCTGTTATTCGTTAACGGTTTTTCCACGGTTAATTATGGTATATACATTTAAAGAAGCTTTCGCATTATGGAATAAGGGGTATTGCCAACCAATGGTTTGCCTCCTATTTCTCAAATAGAAGACAGTCTGTCACTATTGGTAACGCCAACTCTGAAAGTCTAGGTGTGTCTCATAGAGTTCCTCAGGGCTCTGTGCTAGGGCCTCTCTTACAATCCTCGTCTAATCCGCCATAGAGTGTTGTGTTGTTGGATATAATCCAAGTGTCGCTGATCTCAGCATTAACAATGAATCCCTTAGATCCACACAAGGAAAGAGAAAAAATCTCTGACCTCGATGGGATTCGAACCCACGACCTATATGAAACAGATCTTTATCGCTCTAACCAACTGAGCTACGGGGCCAGCTGGGAGTTTGGTTGTGGGATTTAAGAACAGTACGGCTGCCCCCTGGGGAACTCTAGGTTCTGTACATTCTGTCTTCTTCTAGAGCTGAACTTCAGATTCCGTTCTTATTCTCTGCTTTTTCTTATTCCTTCTTCTTTTCCATATTCCTTCTTCTTACTTTTTGTTCTCTATTCTCTATTCAACTCAACTACCGACTACCTCCTTTTTATATGTTTTTTACACACTAATCCTGATTGGTCTCTAGACACTTTTGACAAGTAATTGTTCCTAGATCATGCAAAATTATCTTAAGAAAAACAAAAAGAAAAGGTAGAACTTTTATGTCGGGAGAAAGCTGGTTTCCCAAGGATCACACTAATCTCAATTTCATTAACATTTGACTTGTGGAACACGAAATACTACAAAACAGTTGTACAGGGACACGACCCACAAAATCAATTAAAGTTTTGCAGTGTCTCGAAATTACATTCCAAAAGGAAGACAAACACGGTGTGTCAATTTGACAGACTGAAGCTTTTCGCAGATTAAGGCGGTAGCGCTTTGTGAATCAACTAGAGACCTGCCTGTTCCCGACTTTTTATAGCTAAAACTAATATTTTCTTAGACTACTAAAACTTCATTGGTTGTCGATAACACTTAACAAACTTTTCTAGATTTGATTGTCAGAGCTAACTACTTGATTATGATTAAACTAGTGTTCCTTATTGTCTCTAGGTCAAGGGCAAACTAAACTGCTTTGTAAGACTAAGTAAAATAAAAGACTAAGTAAGACTAAGTAAAATAAATTGGTCCCTTAGTTCAGTTGGTTAGAGCGACGCTGATCTGTTTCGTAGGTCGTGGGTTCGAATCCCACCGAGGTCAGGTAAATGCTGCCACTCTTTTCATGTTATATTATTCACTAATATCATTAATATATCCTTTCGTAACTTATGCGGGCAGTTGTGACTTGAGGGAACACCTACACAACCCCATTAGGGCCTCTTATTATCCTTCAAAAGAGATCTGTTCGGTTAATGATTTCTTCGGAATTTAGAGCTCATTCAGATCCAATTCAAATCATGCCCTTGGACTGCTCAACTGAATTATTGCCCGATATAATTCTTTTTCTTACACAATGCTCTCTTTATGATGACTTTTACTCAGATTGTTTGCCTTCTGTCGATCAAAGTCTCAGAACTCAATGTTAGAACAGTTTAAAAGTTAAACACGATCCTCTTTTAAGAAGTTTGTGGTTAACTTCTTTAGTCGATACATAATACTCCTAATTTTTCGAGTGCTAAATAAAATGTTGTTGTTATATACGTAAGTACCGATGTTATTCTCTTATTAGGACTGAATTAAATATAGAGTTACCTTTAGGGCCTCTTTACATGGAGCGAGTTGTCCCGGCAAACCAAGATGGTTCCCATCCCAACTGTATCCTAGCGGGATCGTTACGTAACTGTTCCGGATTTGTTAAGCGAAACGATTTCTGTTCCAAATCTTGCAGAATGGAGGAAATTGACTGCATTCAACGAACGGGAGATGTCGCGAAAAATAATCTAGTTGAACTAGTCTCGGCCAGGCGGGATGACATTTTTGCAGAGGGTCGGAAGAAGGGCAGAGTTCACGTGAAATAAAATTGAAAACTCACGGTTCACGGAAATCAAAACAGACTTTTCACAAATCACGAGCATTTCAGCTTTTAATTTTATTCTTCACCTTTATATAGTATTACATAAGAAAATCATGTCTTTGATAAGTACGCTCTGAAATAATAAATTTACATGGCCATAAAACATCAACAACAATCGCCCTCGTCGTTGCCTTGCTCGTAAATTTCATTTTTTAATGATTTATACCCGTTTAGCTTCAACTTAATAATATCCTCTGTAGCAGTAGAGATACAAATAGTCATGAAACGAACTCTGTTCGAACTTGCAACTAACTTGGGTGGAGTTTCTTTGAGAGCTCCAGGCGAATTTAGAACTTCTGAGGTCACCAGTTTTTGTTAGTTTTCTTGGGCAAACTTATTGGTGGGACTAAAGCCCACCCAGCTCTATAGCTTAACGGTCCCTGAAACTCCACGCGTACTGGTTCAAAGGCACACAAAATAAGATGTCTGAAAGGTTTGCTTAAGGTTTACCCTTTCATACCAAGAAAAGTCTGAATTCACATCATGATTAGGGTGCAGGGAACTTTCAAAATATTACGGTAGCGAGCCAAATGCAATTTGAGCATACCCAGTTTCTGATGCATGAAAACATCATAATTAGTTTTTAGATTTCTTAGATCAATAAGAACGTCCCCAGAGTCTGTCACAGCCGGGGGTGGTAGTTGGTATTAGCTCCCGCTGCCTACAAATTAAAGTGCTCCCAACGGCGAGCGTCTCATAAAGCCTCTGACGACTAAGTCCAGCTCCTGGCCTTCACGTGTGGCTTAACTACTAAACCCGGCGGAACTGTTTTCACTGACAGGAGAAGGTGCAAAGGCGGACTGCTGGCACCATAACCAGCTTGCTTCGGGTTGATGGGGCTCGTCATCAGTGATGCCCATCTAGACGAAGGAAAACTCCGATTTAAAACCTCCGTTGCCTTGCGGCATACCCTCTGATTGGAAAGGCTTCGGGAGACAACCCCGAGGGAAAATCCGGAGCTGGAGTCCTGTAGGCAGTTCGTCGTTGCACGCAACCACGCTCTGGCAACTTCTGTGACGCCGTTGGTGCCAAAACGTATCGGCACCTGCCGTTCCTTTGGGGCCACCAGCTGCGTGGAGAGGGGGGACCTGCTGCATGGGCAACTGCTTGTTCCCCATAGTCTTCTGCCAGGCTCTCGCAACCCTTCACTCTTCATTTTCCTCTTTGTTTGTAACCGTGACTGCCATTCGAGAATTGGGCTTTTCAGTCACAAACCAAGACACCAAGTGCAAGGGAAACGATAAACCCAACGTCAATACAGACCGACGGAGGCCTACTAAGAACGTAATAAAGTTTTCGCCATTTTTATCAAGTGACTGTAAAAACTATATTTTACGTTATAAAAGTTAGCTGTTCCACTAAAAGGGGGCCCGCAGCCGACCGGCCCCGTCCCCTAAATCCGCGTCTGGGCTTGTGTAAAATATAAACAGCGGCGAAACCCCGCAATTTTTGTATTTCATAATTTAGTAGAAAATGATTGCTAAGTTATTACTGATAGCTAACATACTTTACCTATGAAAAGATTTTTGTAAAGAAAACATTGAGTCCAAACGTTGAAAGGAGGGAACAAGGTTATATTCTAGCATGATAAGACCTCATAAACTGTTCACGTGTGTGGCCAGACGACTCTGACTACTCGGCCTCTGTTTGTCTGTGTATGCCAAGTTCCTCAAACGTTTTTTTCGAGTTCTGACATCTGAAATGCATGGCTATTTTGCATATTGATTATTTCACGAAAAATTTGCTATTCTAGACTAACTTAACGAATATCGAGAAATAGACTATTCGTTTCATGAATCACGGCAATTCTTTCGTTCACAGATCACGGGAAATATATTCTTTCATTCACGAATCACGGGAATTAAATATTAGCGTTCACGGTTCACGGAAAATCGTCCAGATATCTCGGCTCGCTCCATTTTAATTATAAAGAGGCCCTTAGATCTATTTAAAGCTATTTAAAAGTCATTTGAATAATATTGTTTTCGTCTTTGTACAATTGTAATCTGTACTTGCTATAGTATGATAGGGAGCAGCAGTTAGACACCCGTTCAGCTCGAACGCACGCTCAGTTTATATCGGATTGAAAGTTTAAAACCGGAGTGAGGTGCTACAGATTTTTCAATCAGCTTTGTTACCAACACTAAAGGAAGAGAGATGGGATGCGTTACAAAGGCCTTAAAAAATTGAAATAGGAGAGCTTGGAGGAGAGGAGGAAAGTAGCAAGACTAACATTACTTCACAGAACACTAAATAATCAAGCGGCAGTGTTAGTTCCTGAGTATGTGAAACCACAATCATGTCTGAAAACCAGGTCCTCCCACCCTAATAAATTTGTCCCCCTGCAATCCCGGTCTGACACTTATAAATTTAGCTTTTGGCCACGTACAATAGCATAATTGCATAATTGAAAAGGTAAATTCTAATAACTTTCGAAATGAAATGGTCAATTTTGTTTAGTAGTTTGATTAATCTCTTTTTACTTCTGTCGTTTTTATAGACTGCTGACCATCTTGCCTAATGTCCTTTTGGATTTTGCAAGATAAACAAATGTAAACGTAAATTTTGGCACTCAAAATCACAGGTTTTACAATTTAGCTTAATCAGCTCTGTCAATCGGCACCTCCACAACAAAACATATTCAACCAACAAACTATTCAGTCGTACTGTGATGTTCATTCGAATGTCGAACGAAAGTGCCAAGAGGCTTTTAGACTTGTAGAAAAACTGTTTATTCGTAGAACGCTTTTTTGTCGTCAAAATAATCTCAATGGCAGTGTATTTTTGTTTGGTATCGGTAATAATTTTTGCCTTTTTTATTAATTTTCTTTTATTAGTAGAAGTGAGCTTTTAAATCAGACCGAGCAACAACACTCAAAACGTGCTTCCCGGCTCTGATTTCTAGTTAATGTCGAAATGTTTCTTTCATGCACCGGTCGAGGATGGCGTTAATAAACTCTTAGCATCAGAAAAACATTACTTGAGTTCCAACAGACGATTTTTAGTGGATGATGTAAATAAAACTGCTTAGTTCATCGACAATTAGGTCACCTCAAACAAGCCTATATAGTTAGTATGAAATGTAGTGCTGGACGAGGAACAACATGTATCAGCTACAAAGAAACAGCGGTACACAGGTAGAGCAGCTCTCGCTAGTCCGACTCTCGAGCGTCCCGCCGAGCTTTCCCCCGAAACCAACCTATACAAAACGCATGTGCTACTCAGTGCTTCATTGCTTTGCTTCTTCTTCTACGACTGACAACTAACTCAGTATAAACCTGTACTTCCGAGTGCTTCTACGAATGACCTGTATTACCGAACTAACTCGATATAAACCTGTACTTCCGAGTGCTTCTACGAACTGACCTATATTTCCGAACTAACTCAGTATAAACCTGTACTTCCGAATGCTTCGCTTCTTCGGGTACAACTGACATCTAACTCAGTATAAACGGCTTACTGTATTCGGCGAAACGAAACAAAACGAGAATGAGCTAGGCAAAACTGTATTTTGCGAAACGAGACTTTGATAAACTGCTTGAAAAAGATGACCATGAATATTGCATCTGAGTACAATAGGTTATACATAAACTGAAAATTATTTCTATCTCCTTTCGCAAAATACGGTTTTGCCAATCTCATTTCGTTTCGTTTCGCCGAACACAGTAAGCCGTATAAACCTGTACCTCCAAGTGCTTCTACGACTGACCTGCATTTCCGAACTAACTCAGTATAAACCTGTACTTCCGAGTGCTTCGCTTCTTTAAGTACGACTGACAACCAACTCAGTATAAACCTGTACTTCCGATCGAGTGCTTCACTTCTACTTACCAATTGCTGCTTTATCACTTGAATAGGTCGCTGACAGAATTGCTATCTTCGGTAGTCGTTTGCTGAAACGCAGTATTAAAACACCAGTGATAGGTGATTATAAGTTGAAAACCTCATTTCAACAATGGTTTACGCAAGGATTTCACAACTGCAAATCTTTCGCAAGTTTCTAGCACATTTTAATTAGGTTCGTTAGCAGCTTGATCAGAACTCATTTTGAACAAATCCTCGTTCCCTTCTTTTATGGAAAATGTGCAATCATAAAGCATATTACAATCATTTCAAAAACATTTCAAAGAAAATTATCACTGTGTCTATACCAAAGAGACAAAAGAGAGCCACTAAATTTTAGAAACCTCTAAGACACATTTCCTGCTGAGGTGTAAGTCGTACGAGTCGCGTGGTTAATCAATGATTATGGTGCCGGTGTCCTGTGGTGTCCAATGCGACACGAACTGTAATGACCACTCACTTATAACAAATGTAACACAGTTTAAAACCGCAGAAGTAGTACTAACCAATATTAGGCATAATGTAATAAAACAGTTGACCAGAAATGTAATAACAATCAACCACAAATGTCATAAAATGCAAATTTTTAACAGTAGTGAACAAAAACTTTTAGAAGTGGTACATGTTTCAAATGTGAATGACAGCTCTTTGAGCGTGGGGATAGGGTTGAGGAATGTGGCTTTGAGGGAAAGGGGGGGA
>JAOBAT010128898.1:0-12623 GCA_026413305.1 Hydrozoanthus tunicans
TTCAACTCAAAGCCTGTTTGTACTACTCTGCTATTGGACAGTTCAACTCAAAGCCTGTTTGTTCTACTCTGCTATTGGACAGTTCAACTCAAAGCCTATTTGTGCTACTCTGCTATTGGACAGTTCAACTCAAAGCCTGTTTGTACTACTCTGCTATTGGACAGTTCAACTCAAAGCCTGTTTGTACTACTCTGCTACTGGACAGTTCAATATAAAGCCTGTTTATATTACTCTTCTATTGGACAGCTCAATTCAAAGCCTGTTTGTACTACTCTGCTATTGGACAGTTCAATTCATGATCTAATCAGTTGTGTGCCAAACAGAAATTATTGTCTAAAATGTGCACTTGTCACCCCAACTACATTTACTGAATCCCTTACCAAGCATCACTCACCTTTCCATGCTTCAGGATAAAATCAAACAGCTCTCCTCCAGAAACATATTCCATTACCATAAATATATCGGATGGAGTGCTTATTACTTGGTATCTAAGAATAGAGATCTAGATTGAGTGAGACACAAAAACCAAAGTAATTTTTGTGATAACTTTTATTTCAGTTTATAGTTTATGCTTATATAATTGATGAAGTAACAAAGCTAAACTGTATAGTGCCATGTTAAGGGTTCATGTGGGCACTTGGGTAAAGAATATAGATTGTTAGCAAAGGAATAAGTTGTCATGATGGACATGGGCATAAGAAGAAAGGAAACACTTTTCTAGTTGTACTTGATACCATTTCATGAATCAATCAAAAACAAATTTACTTGATGTGCATCTTAAATTTTTTTTCATCAGAAAATCTGAATACTTGTAGTCGACAATTGTAAACACCCTCCAACTCACTGTGTAAAGGAGGGAAGGGGAGCTGAAAGAACTCCATTGAAAGGTATTAATTTTATTTATCAGTGTCAAGTTAGGTGTTCGTCTTTCCCTGTGTTTGTTTGGATAACAACATGGGCAACAACAATCTTAAGTTGAAACTTGAATAAATTCATCCATATTTATTGCTGGTCTCTGTTATCTTGTTTTAAATTTTCAGAAATTTTTCATCCCCTCGCTATTTGGACCCCCTGTTTCATAAATTTCTAAGAAATTTCTTGTCCCCCATCTATTTAAATTGCCCTGTGCATTTTATTCAGCACCTGAGAGAAATCTTAAATCTTGAAGTGTTAATGGTTCTGGCTTGCCAGTTAAAATATGTGACAGGCTAATTATTATAAAAAGGTTTTTTGAACTCCTTTTAAATTCGGTAGGTTTGAAATTTAAAAAGAACTCACAGTTTTATTATGTGTGGATGTCTAAAAAGCTTCAGGTTCTGTATTTCTCGCTTGATCTTTCCCACAACATCTAGACTCTTGAGTTTTTGTCTGTTTAGAATTTTTACAGCAACCTTGTGTCCAGTAAGTTGATGCTCTGCCACTGAAAAGAGAAACTACATCAGATCTATTTAAAGATGAACTATACAGAACTATACTGTACAAGTAAAGTATATAGACTTGCACTTTTTTAAATCACTTGAAAGTGTCTTCAGTTAATTAAATTGAGTATGTTGTTTTAAATAATTGGTTAAGAAGAAGCCTGTAGCCTGTGGGGGGAGGTGCATCAATTACACCCCTCCCTCTCTAAGGGCCTGCATTGGTTGGTATAGAAGATTGTTTTCCTGACATATCCAATAATTTGTTGTTTCAACATACAAAAAGCTCCATTTCAGAACAGAAGAGACGACTATACTTTAATGGGATGGCAGCTCCTTGCACAAGACCTCAAAAGGTAAGTTAAGGGTTCAGCTGTCGACTAGAGATCTATTTCTCTAGGGTACCGTTTGATAAGATGGTACCTCTAACATCTATCTCTAAAATAAAGTTAGCCTGAGTTTATTGGCTACTACTCTTGTTTGTTCACTGAGTTCAGAAACAAACAAAACACTTTCAACATAGAATTATGTTGGAAGTAGAGATGCATGAAAATTGTTTCAAATTGAAGACAAACACTATCAATTTGAAAAATTGCTGGATGAGAGAGAGGCATCGAATTGCCTCACAACAGAATTTTGTTTGACTGTTCTCGAGCTATTTTAGGAAAACATACTATACTTAGTCATTCTAGTATTTACGTGCCCAAAATCATGTACGTATGTCACGAAATGCATACTAATTTTTTTAAAGTTTACACTCAAAGTAATTTAAACTAAAAATAATGATGAGACTTAAATCAACTTACATTTTACTTTTCCAAACGTGCCAACTCCTAACGTCTCTCCCAGTAAATAATTTCCGATACATAACTTGTTGCTAGATGTTCCTTTCGTGTCTTTTCCTTTTGTCGCCATGTTTTGTTCATCTGAGGACACGTGACCCCCATCACTCGACCTACGGCGATATGCCCATCTGCGCATGCCCACAAATATTTGCCACTGACCAAGCAAAAATTCCAGTTTGTTTGCAGGCTCGCAATCAATATGGCGACAAGTCCGGAAGGTATAAAGCTTCAGTGGGATTTAACCAAAGAAGATATTTCCAAGAGGGCTGATGAACTCATCGAGCTTTCAAGAAAAGTATACGACGCTGTCGGAGCTCTCAAGCAGGATGAATTAACATTTTCCAACTGTTTCAAGGTAATTTTCCCCTTGACTAGAACGCGTATTTAGGACCCCCTGGCCCTTTTTAGAACAATAATCTGAACAAACGCTCGCACTATTTTCAAATCTCTCGCACCTTCGAAAGTTTTTCCTGCCCCAGTCTAGCCACCTGGAAAGTAGCTTTGAAGGTTGTTCTTGCGATGCAAATAACTCTTATTACTGAATTTTGAAATCCATCGCCCCGCATTTGATGCGCTCTGACTAGGGAACCAATCAAATGAACCGAACAATTGTTTGCAACAGGCTTTCTGTCTATAATCTGTAGAAAACGTGCGCTGATGCATGCTCTTATAGCAACAACTTTTTTCTGATCTTAAAAAATTTGAAGAAAAAATCGTTACAATCACGGTTTGGTTTCAAAAAGTATTTTTTCCCGCGCTATCACTTGTAGCATGTTATTTGAAATGAAAACCAAAGGAATATCGGGTCATGATCATCGACATTGAACTTTGGTTTTGATCGGAAAATATCACTGCTGTTGAATATCTCTCATGAATTTGTTCAGCTCTTGAGGAAGTTTATACAAGAACTGTATTAGATAACTACCTCTACCATGGTAACACAGAATTGTTATTAATCTTGTTGTTAGGCGAAATAAAAAATCAGTTGGTAAGCATCCTCGCCCAACCATTGACATGAGTCATGACTTCTTTGTTTTCACTTTTTTTAATATTTCTCGTGTTTTTTGTATAAATATAGTAGTCTGTGCTTAGCTTTGTCATTGTTACAACTGTGGACATGGCCTCATCAACATCGTTAAAGTGGAATGGAATTTATTTTTTTTATACCTAGACTTTTTTCAACAAAACTAGCCACTGTGTTTAGATAACTCGTAGTCAAGTGATCTGGATCAAATTCAAATGTATCCCGACTAGGATACAAATAATAGTTGTTTCCTGCTGGCTTGAGTTTTGCCAGATTTGTTTGTTTGCTAAAATAATGATTATTTAAGGCAAAGACTACTGTATGTTTATATCAAAGCACTTAATGTATAGTCCCTTGAGAAACAAGTTAGTTTTGTTTTCCCTCAAGTCCTGATGTTTCAACTCCTGGGATATAAAACTGTTTCCATATAGATTAGATGTTACATCATATTATAATAGAACAGAACATATATCAAATGAACCAAGATGTTGCGATCATGAGACGTGACAATCAAAGACATGCTTCTTTGCACTCACTTACATAACTTTGTAGAAGGGCTGAACGTCCATTGTTTTATGTCATAAGCACTAACATTAAACAAAGCAATAGCCATTTTTTAAAATGTGTTCGATCTATGTAAAATTTAGCCGAATTGACCTTATAGTAGCTATACAGCACAGAACAAAAGACATAGTATTTAAATTATTCAAAAGCCTAACACCAGTTTTTAATACAGTCTATACATTAGCACCCATGCTCACTTTTCTCTACAGTAGTTTGTACCGAACTAGAAAACTTAGACTTGTCAATAGGAAGTCAAGGGCTACAATGCAGGTTGTGATAATTGGGCTTTAAGCCTGTTTTCTCGATTTTGTGAATAAGGAATAATATTACTTGATATTTAAACCCTGGGGCAAATACGATATAGTTAGTTTAAAAAGCAACTGCTTGGATTGTTCTGTCAATTTCTTACCCATTTCCTAGTCCTTAGCTTCTCTCAAAATTCTCATAACAATCATCTTTTAAATTTGGTAGAGTTAAGATATGAAATTATTATGATATCAACCTGACATTACAGGTATTAGCAGATGAGGAAACTGAGTATGCAACAGCTAAGTCAGTCCTTGACTTTCCACAACACATGTCCACAGGTGGGTTACTCGAGTCTTAATTTCTAGGATTTGACAACAAATAAATAATTTATTATTTCATTTGACATATTAAGTGCCCATACCTTGCTGAAATAAGTTTTGTGAAAGATCGGGGATGGCGCTTACTTGAGAGCATTAGAACTTGCAGCTCAGCAAATTTCTATATTAATAGATTTTCAAAATATAGCATTGGTAATCAATGCATTAAAATATTGATTAGCTCTGAAGCATAAATATAGTCGAACATGTGCCTGATCACTCACTGTTTGTGAATCATGATTGCTATTGAACAATATGCAACACAACCTGACAAGTAGTCAAGTTTCAAGCCACATAAATTACCCGAGTTACACAGAACTTTGCAAGACATCTAGGAACATGGTTTGACTCCCATATGAACATGCAAACACATATCTCAAAATCTTTTCAAGTTTGTTTCTGCCATCTATATGAATAAAACAGGTGTGTCTAGAAGTACATATATTACATCAAGACAAAACAAGAACAGAAACTTTTATTCACACTTTGATAATATGACACCTCTGTTAAGCTGCAACAACCTGTTGCACCCTTTGCCTGCTGAAATAAAATCTACACAAGCTCCAACTGGTACAAAACATTGCCAAGCCGTTGGCCCCTGATGGTTAGGATTCGAACTAGCAACCATGGAGGGATGGGTTTGAGTCTTGCTCTGGACAAAAAATGCCTTAATATATTACCATACAGGCACAAAACCATGGTTAGAAGTGATGCATTCACCCTATATTTTGTACAATCATATAATTTCCAATCAATTCTTGTTATATTCTAAATACTTCAGACAAGGAAATTCGAGCTGCTAGTACTGAAGCAGACAGAAAACTCTCTGCCTTTGAAGTAGAAATGAGGTGAGATTATTTTAAGTAAGATGCTTAGAAAATAATATTTTTGTATGTTAATTGAATGTGATTTTTAGCCTGATGTGGACAGTCTGTATGATTTTGGTCACCATCACATGATCATGTACTGTAACAGTTTCTTGTATTTGATAGGTTTTTTCTTTGAGACATGATTATAACGTAAAGATGAGATGTGCTTAAAAATAGGTTTTGTATTGCAACAGTTTCTGACTCAAAACTTTAGTCATAGTTATTAATTAATGGTTGTACATGTGTAACATGTCTAATAGTTCAGGTAGTGCAAGGATACTGGTCAAAGAGTAGTCCATGTTGTCTGAGAGAAATCTAGGCAAGTAAAGGGGAGGGGGGAACCAGGGTTTGGTTGCTTGTCTTGCTGCCGGTTGGTTTGTTCCCACTCTGCTATTATAATAATTATAGTTGTCTTGGTATTCATAGTTAAGCAGTAAAAGCATCAGCAATTGAAGTGATTATGGTCACCTTGTTTCAATACCTGCTTGGGGCAAATGTGGTTTTCTTTCTCAGTTTCTCCCTCCATTGCCAATTACAGTGTGGCAGAGCTTGGCCTCTCTACAGTTAATCACAAAAAGAAACAGTTAATAAATAATCTAGTTCTAGTTTTAATATCAATATATATGGTAATTTGTTAACAAATAGTTTGATTAATTAACAGTCATAGTATGCTTGATTGTCTGTGATGCTCTTGTATTCTAGTATGCGAAAGGACGTCTTTGATAACTTGGTAGCATTTCAGGTGAGTTTTTAACTAACTAAAGATTGAGTGCTTCCTTTGTGATTATCTTATAATTCATTATCCTAATGAAGTGAAAGACAAGTCTTGATAGAACTGTATGTAGTTTACTAGTCGGAACTTTCTGATAATACATGTGTACCAAATTGGTTGTTTATAATTAATCATTAACCAACAAAACCTGGTAAAGTAATTGTTTATAAATGGGTGGCGGAAATAAAAGTTATTTGGGGTGGCTTATAGCTTAATTATTGAGTAACCTGCACTATGTATATTCACAGGCTTTGAGTAATGTTATACTTCTGTATATAGACATTCTGTATAGAATAGAGCACAGGCAAATTTTGTTAACAGATACCCTGCTGTTTTATGTACAGTAATATGCCACTCACAGGTTTTGATTGATTAGTATCTGACATGTATGTACTTTTCAATGCTATAGTCAAATTTTGGCACAAGGACAGTCAGTTTTAACCTCACCAGCTGGCTAGGCGTGGCTAACAATGATGAAGAATATGCAGTGACATTAGTTCTTTTGTGCCACAGCTATTGATATATTAAACAAATTATTAGTGAATTATAATCTTTGATTTAGTTTAAAGACTGTAATGATGCTTAGGTCTTTTTGTTTCTAGGTTTTTGATAAGTATATTGTCACATTTGTAGCCCTTTATATAAGCCCCAGCCAGTTTATCTGAGTGCTGTATCTAGCTAGTGAACTTCTTAATATGTTAACTACATGTGTAAAATAAGTTATTTTGTTATGACAAAATGGGAATTGGTCAAACAAGGTGAACTAATGAAGGTTCCATCAAACTGATCAGGAATGTAACAATATAAAGTTTGATTGGAACCCAGTTGGGAGGGTTAACCAGCTAGATAATTTATTTTTTTGTTATTATTTGGGAGAAAGGGTTTTGATTATTAATTGGTTTGTTAACAATTGAATCCTGAAGGAAAAGAGCAAAGGAACACTAACCCCAGAAGCACAGCGAGTGTTGGAGAGATTAATTAAACTTGGTCGTCGAAATGGTGAGTTTCTAGACCTACTTGGCATGGTTAAAGAAACATTGTCAAGTTTGTCATGAAATTCTTTGACATCACCAAGAAAAGTATAGGCGCAAAAATTTAACACAATAAAAAATGTGTTTACGTTTTTTGAGTTTTTTAGTTTGAAGCAAAGATTTCTACCAAACGAGATTTAAATTTTGTTAATTATTGATTATTTAATTTCTAGTTAAGCTAGGAGACAAAACTAGATTTAGAGTTGAACATGATCATCAGAGATTACACATATTTTAGGTATTGCAAAAACATGTTTAAAGTCAGTGAGGCCAACAAGATGGTGCCCACTACCCCACTGTGCAAGCTGAATTTTGAGAGAGCATTTATAATTATTTTCAAATTATGATAATCAGAACTTTGTGATTCCCTGAGCATTTGACAGGTAATCAGAGGGTTGCTGGTTCAATTCCCAGTGAATCAGGCTTTTTTTTAAGCATTTAACTTGTAAATCAATTATTTTTTTCAGTTTTTATATCAACTTTATTTGTGTCAAATTTTTGTTCAAATATATGAGGCAACTTGATTATAGCTTGGTGTGAAAGACCACAGAGCAAAATAACCATCGTATTTTATACCAACTTTATATATGTTGAATTTTTGTTCAACCATGTGTGGCAACTTGATTAAAGTTTGGGGTGAAGGACCACAGCAAAAATAACCTGATACTGATTAGTAGATCATAGACAAATTTGATGCGAGTTTCTTTTACTCAATAAGAAACTTTGAATCTGAGACTCTTGCATCAGACTTTAAAATTTTCTCCTTTTATTTAATCTACTGATCTACAGTACTTACTTGAATTAAGCATGTGCTGCTTGTGAACTATAGGACTTCATCTGCCACAGGAAACCCAGGATAGAATTAAAGAAATCAAGAAGAGAATGAGTGACATCAGTATTGACTTCAACAAGAATATAAATGAAGAGAATACAATACTAGAGTTTACTAAGGATGAGTTAGGTTTGTTCTTTACACTTTCTGTAGTTAGTGTGCCAAACACAGTAAGTTACACTGGCCATTTATAATTACTCAAGTTTTGATTATTTAATATATGGTATAACTAAGTCATATGTTTCTGGTAAGATACCTCCATCCAACCTTAACCTTGAAATTAATACTAAGCCAAACCCTAACAAAAACTTAACTGTTTCAAAGCTTAGAGAAATTAAAAAAAATTCACACACTTATTCTACTGTTAAGTTGGTTCTTTAGTTAAAGAGCTGTTTGACATGAACCATTTGGTATCTGCGTGGTTGAAAGTTATTAATTTTTTGTTAGACATGTGCATTCCTCAGTTGTGGAAAAAACTATTTTAAAATAAATTAGATTAAATTACCACCTTACAGGAATTCTTTCCTTGATATGTATGACAAGTCTGGATAACATGGGAAAGTGCTCAATTGTACAAAAGTTTTACGTAGCTCCATACCTTTTAAGGGTATTTTAAAAACTCTCACTTTCCAGCGTGTTCCATACAGACACATCATGCATGTTTTATGTTCCAGAATCTTGTTGTGCACTTTCATATTCATCACACAGTCACATTATCACAAAGTAGAGCACCTACACTTTTTTTAAGATTTTATGTTCTTTCTAATAATTTTGTATTATACAGTATTAATATAGAATTACCTTAGTTTAAAATTGCCTAAGTTCAAGCTGTCATTATACTGACATACTAGGAGTTTCTTAGAGAAAGTGAAGTGCTGCGAGAAGTATTATAACATAAATGGCACATGTATGAAAAAAAATATTGCTTTTAAAATGCAGACCATGATGAGTGTTGGGTTGAAGTGGGTTTTGATAATAATGGTAGAAGGGAGGCTCTAAAAACAACTCAGTATGAGGAATTACTTTAAGAATGCACAGAAACAAAGTAAAGTTGTCAGCTCTAATTTCAATTTTTGGTTTGGTTGGCAATTTCTTTAGTTTGGTGGGCCATAGATAAATTTTTAAACATGCAGTACATCATGCTTTTGTTTGCAACTTAGGGAAATTTTGCGACAAAGTTGCGAGTAAGCTAGCTAGGTATGTTCAAACAATGTTAAACACTGATTTAACTGATATTAAAACTATTTGGCTAGCTAATCATATTTGGATTGCATTTTTTGCTTACTAAAATGACTGCTAACTACTAACTACTTCCGCTAACTATTGTAAATTAGACTTCTACAGTACCTCACTTTCATCGCAAAACCCACTCAGTAAACCACTACAAAATAAAAGAAAGCAAATATTTCAGCTCGCAGTATTTTACAGTCTCACATAAAAGCAGCTTACAATTGGTCTCTCCACTGACTATACAATGAAATGCATGTTCGGAGGATCGTCCATCACCTATTCATTCTGTAAGATTGAGACACAGTTTGGATATAAATTAAAGTGACCGCAAATGCTTACGACACAGGGAGCCTGTCATGAATAGTATTAATTGCTGCAATAAACACAACAAAAGCTGCAATGTGTTTGATGTTGTCAACACCTGCAATATATAATTTATTTATCCTTACACCGTGAACTGAGCTGACTTGTTAAAGGAGCTTTTTCTACTGCTTTTTTTTTAGCCGGATTGCCTCAGGACTTTGTTGATAGCTTGGAGAAAGTAAGTCAAACTGGACTGACTGCATGCAGAGACATGTTTATAGTAATCTCACACTCTTGTGAATGTGCATATGCTTTAGAAGCGAACCTTGCACATTTTCAACTAAGAGATGGTAATATGTTACAAGGTTTACTGTTAGGTTAATCTTAATTATTATTTTGTAGAGTTGAAGCTGAGGTTGCCAGAGAGCCTAAGTTTGGTTCATTGTTGTCCATATTCATCACAAATAATATAAGTTAATCAGACTCTGGAATATAAGGAGTTTGTCAACATTTGAATTCTCCTTACATTTACCATACATAAAAGTTGTTTTTGTTACTGTCTTTGTTATTAATTTTTCATACACCTTTTGGATTCGATTGTTGCTAAATTTTTGTTTTTTGAATATCCATCAATTTCCAGGCATCTAGTTCAAACCCTCAGCAACAGCTTATCAAACATGACTGCTAAAACAAGAATCTTGAGAAGAGTTTCATATAAATGTTTTAGTTAGAACAAACTAGACATATATTTCTTACTACCACAAATGCTGCAATCTGTATGGCTAACCTTCTCTGACATCGCCTGTTAAGCTAAAGAAAGCAAGTAGCAAATCTTCTGGTGTTTTTAATTTCTTTAAACAATTGGTTTTATCAAGTTACAGAGGCAGAAAGTGATTTAAAATTATTAATGATATATTGACAAAAGTTAATGTGGAAACAGTTTCTTCTTTAACTCAAGCTAAGGTGCATTAATTGTCCATTTTAAATATGGGTTTTAATTGTATTTTGACATCATTGTTTTCAAATAGCGGTTTGAAAATATATTTAACCCCAGAATGCATGAAGGATGGTGACATTTTGACCCCCCCCCCTTGATTTTTTTTAGATAAAAGACATGCTCACTGTAAAAAAGTTTGGCACAACTGTTTTTTGATTAATCACATATCTTTTGATCTTAGTTTGATGACATCATCATTGATGATGCATCACAGGAAATGCAAAACTTGCCATTTGCTTTAAAAACAGTTTTCCTAAAAACAACTGAAGTTTAATAATTTTTTTTTGTCTATGTTACAAATTTAGTAGACTTTCTTTGAAAATTCATGTTTGTAAATTTTTCTTGCTTACTTAGAACTTTTTTAAACAAATGTTCAAAATCTGAAACTTGGCCAATTGCTGCCATTTTGGATTTTTGGAAGTGGTAGCCGTGGCAACATAATTCCTTTTTTTTATTTCAAGATATGTTAGTTGATCATGTGCAACTACCTTGCAAGCAAAATGTCATTATTTTAACTGTTTGCAACATTTTGGTGTCAATAGTTTTTGCTGTTTGACATTTTGTTGCTTTTGTTACCATGGAAACCAATTATAGATCATGTGGCTTAAATTAGTTGAAAGATAATTGAACGCTTATATATTATATAGTATTAATTACAATGCAAGATTTTTTCATCGATTTTACATTCATTAGTTGAATATTCTTGAAGAATACTGATTTTACACTTGGAAGTGTTGTTTCTTTGCTATGGTTACCATGGAAACCAATTAGTGACAATGCGACTACACTTATTTGGAAGTTCACGTGACACTTATTATGCATACAGATTTCATGGCTATTGGTTGCATACTGTACTTTTGAAGTTAGACCCTCATCCCTTTATGTAACTTTTTTTTCTTCATGCATTCTGGGGTTAAGGTTACCCAAAGTAATGATACTGGAACCTTTGCCAGTTCTTACTAACTAAAACAGTAGTTAGACCGCTTGCCCTGGTTTGCTTTGGGTCTAAGAGTCAACTTCAGTTAGTTGTTGCTTTGGGCCGCATTGACTGGTGACTCACAGAAAACTCCTCTTTGTAGTCTAATTGGTATATAAGTGAAAATGAACTTGAATTTACACACCACTTACCTCAAAAATATTATAATATTTGGCTGTTCGGTATAGCATGAACAAAAATACTATGATCTGGTCTGCTGGTTTGATAAATACTAGTCAGAACAATATAGTTACATATAGTGTTAAGATATATTTATTAATTAGTATTATATTGTCTATCAATCCTCAGAGTGAAGATGGTAAACTGAAGGTGACACTAAAGTATCCCCACTATTTTCCTTGTATGAGGAAATGCAAGGTTCTGACAACTCGGCAAAAGTTAGAAAAGGCATTTAACAGTAGGTATGTACTTGTTTTTACCGTTTGAAATAAAGTTAAGTTAAAAAGAACGAAATTTAGCTTGTCTTGTTGAACCCTGCAGACAAATCAGGTAAGTGCTTGAATGTGATAGTCAGTATTATGTTTGATAGTGTTATTAATAATATATTACTAATAGAATAACTTTTATATTCATGAAGAGTGCCAAAACGTCTTGACACCAGATAAAATATAAAAATGTCCAGCCTTATGTATGTAAATTATTTAAACTTTGCATCCATATTAATGTTTATATTGTAACCATCCATTCATCCACCCATGCACCTATGTGGTTCATTATTTATCAGTGAACCCATTAACTTATCATTTTCCATAAACCCTCCCAAATGAGCCCTCCTCTTCTGGTGCCCTTCTGTCTTTGCACAATTCTCCCCATCTACAGTACCGCTCGAAAGTATTGACCCATTGGGACGCGTTCAAACTGCGTCCGCCGCCATTTTGTTTTTCGCGGTACCACCGAGGTCGACCAAAAACGGCAACCGCAGTTTGGACGAAAGCGGCCGAAGACAACATAAACACAAACATTTCTGTGTTCAAAACATTCGTTTTGGAAAGTGTAACTGTCAGCCAAAGAAGTTGTGTCGGAAACTGTTGTATTGAAACATTGAACATGATCCCTTCTAACTTTTATCTTATTGTTTGTGTTAAATCGAGTTAATTATTAAGTGTCAACACCTATTC
>JAOBAT010128909.1:0-12623 GCA_026413305.1 Hydrozoanthus tunicans
GTCCAAATCTGCTAGCAGACTTGGACCGGGGGTTCCAAGTTAGGGGGGGGTCAAAATCCGCTGAGACACCGGATGCTTTCCTCGGTCCATAATTCAGTACGTACCAAGAGCTTTTTATTAGGCCGGGGTTTGGCCTGTAAGTCTCCCCTCACCTGAAGAGTTTGACTGGACTAAAATCGAAGAATCTTGGGAGCCAAGATAGATGCTTTTACCAAAGGTCTCAAGAGCCTTAAATTTCGTTTTTTAACATAAACTATTGTTAAGGCAAACTGTAGAGCGAGTTTGTTTGTTTGACTTGGTAACCGGGACTTTCCAATGTTAGCTACTTTGAATTGTTGCCATAAAAGGCCAAGGAGAAGGAGTTGCGATGGGCACCTAGGCTAATTTCATAAAGTATCTATTAAAGAAATTGTGTTCCAAGTTTGGTGCTGTTGTCAGACTTGTAACGATCCAGCCATTTTTTGTGCGCTGAGCCACTTGACGAGGGCGCGCGCTTTCGTTTTTTTGCCCGGTAACCCTAAACGCGCCCGCTATGCTCTCTGGGTAAGCATGTTGCGCTCAAGAGATAAACATGGCCGTTGTTTTGGCTGGAGGTTAGAACAAATACAAGCCGAAAATGTTTGATCTCTTTAAAATCGCCTTTGATAGAAAGTGGTCGCCTAAAGAAATGGAAAACAAGATGAACTGATAAAAATTAGAGAGCATTTGTCACTCAGTATTTGCTTATGTCAAAAGGCAAAAATAACGGGGGTGATGCCTAGAAACTCGTTCTCAAGCATTGATTGAACGTTGATCCTTTAATAAACCTGTTGTGAAGAATTGCTTTGATTAACCAATATCAAGCAGCTACAAAGCCGGTAGTGGTTTGTGCCGCGAATAGTCCCTGCTAATTAGAAAGCTAATTGTCGGCGGGGAAGAATGGCATCACCAGTGTTGGAACAAAATGAGCAGTGCATCGAAGAAGAAGAAGACGACGAGAAGAACATTAACAACGAAGGTGAGCAAACTTTTGCAATTAATTACACATGTTATGCCGCGTCCCTGAACTGTGCAAAGAGTATCACGAACTTATTACCATCGTGTTACTTTTTACTTAGAGTTTCTTGACATTAAATTTCCCCTTGTGGCTTTGCGGCTTTTTGTTTTAAGTCATGGGAGAGTCACATCAATTATACATTTTCCAACTCAATATATTTCCTGCAACCTCACAGGAACTACCAGAAAGCGTGCAGATTCAAAGATAAAGCAGCTGCGTCGGAGAATCTCTCAAGGCTTTCGACTTTGTAAGTACTGTTAGGAGTTTTTCGACAGCAAATGTGCTTTGTAAATAAACTCCATTGAGGTAGTCAGACACTCAAGACAACTCCGTCTTTTTTACTGTTGATGAAATTTTTCAACAGGCTTTTCTTTCAGTGCGCTTAAACCATAGTTTTGAATGTGGCATTTTTCACTATTTCTCTTTTCAAACTAACACGGTTCTCTTGTTCTAGCATTTGTTAAGCTGGATGATGCTGGGAATCGATCGGACGACATTGTAGACGAAGAAAAGGTATATATTTCTCAGCTAGACTATTCACGACCTTTGCTGTACATTGAAAGTTAGGGAAAATCAATTTATATTTTTTTTGTGAAAAAGCGAGTTTTATAAACAGTATACTCGCACTTAGAAAATTCATAACACTGCTTTCTACACTGGACTGGAGTAACTCGAAAACCCATAGAACATGTTGACAGCGTCGTAAATTTCACTAGAAACCTGATATATCACCAGACAAATTTTAATGGTTTTGGCTCAGCCGCATTTTAATTGCTAAAACCACTTTTCA
Source organism: Hydrozoanthus tunicans (assembly GCA_026413305.1). Taxonomy (NCBI): domain Eukaryota; kingdom Metazoa; phylum Cnidaria; class Anthozoa; order Zoantharia; family Hydrozoanthidae; genus Hydrozoanthus; species Hydrozoanthus tunicans. The sequence continues at coordinate 1,827 of JAOBAT010128909.1, forward strand.
TACAAGAGTAGCATGACTAAATTCTTAATTGTTTTCATAAAAACAAAGCTTTAGACACAAACAGGTTACAAAAGAGAAAAAACTAATTGCTGCAATTTATTGACATAAGATAAACAAGACCTTATATGGCTCAGTTTTGTACTTACAGCTTGTTGACTTTAATAAATTGTGTTTCATAAAATGATTTTATAACTCTTATTGACATACCGAAATAAGTTTTATTTCTGTTAATACTACTGGAGAAACAAAAGGTTAACAGAACCTTCTAATGATTTCAAGAATTTGAATAATTTTTATGTAAACATTTTCTAGCAATTTATTAACTAGACATTTAATATTGATTTCGATTTTTGTTAACTTTCTCCCACTTGTTTCAGTGATAATTGTACTGAATTCCATATTTTTCATCCATATCTTGTAATTTCGTCAATGCATATGAATGCCATTTTCAGATTTGACTCTGACAAGTACATAGATTTTAAATGAATTATATAAGCATTTTGAAGATATATACATACTTGCTTAAACCACTAGGCCATAAAAAAGACAGGTTTGAAAACACTTTAAGAACTCTTATCTGGCATTGAAATTGTGGTCAGGATTTTCTGTTTTGAAATTTTTGAAGTTCCTAGAAGTATAGATGTGGAAGGTTAATGGTCATTTCTCTTCCTGACAAGATATGGCAAAAATTGTAATTAAGTTGCTTTAAGGTTTTTTCTCATTTTGGAGTTCCATGCTTCTATTTAAATCATTAAATATTAATTTCTTGTTTTAAACTTATTTGTGTTGCACTGAGAAATGTAAGTTAGATTATAATTTTCACAAATGATACTTCAGAGGTGAAGAATTTTGATTTTATGTAGACATACTTTAAGTAAAAGTTGTAAGTAACACATTTAAAACACCTGTATATGTTTATAGTCAAGAGGTTTGGGCAGTTTCATCAAATAACACATTCAAGTGAAAACTTAATATTGGCCTCTATATGTACACCAGTTATTGACTGTGTGAATATATTTGAATGTGTATGTATATATACATATAAGTTGTGAGTAACACATTTAGAACACCTGTATATGTTTATAGTCAAGAGGTTTGGGCAGTTTCATTAAGTTAACACATTCAAGTAATATATTGGCCTCTAAATGTACACCTGTTATTGACTGTGTGAATATATATATGTATATATAAACTCAAATCTGCAGACAGTACTGTTTCGTCCTATTAGGACTCATCAGTGCAGCTCAGAGTAGAAATTGAGACTGAAGATATTCACAGAGTAGCGCAGTTATATCTTCACAAGTGTGTATTGTTTTTGCATACCAGAGTGCTCAAACTCGAAGAGTGAGCCATGTATATATATATAAATATTGAGTTGTCCTGATGAAGGCTTTTGTAATAAAGCCGAAAATTTGGCAAAGGAACATTTGTGTTTTAGCCAGTTTATTGTTTATCCATATATATGTGTGTATAGGTATAATAATGCTGGAAAAATACAAATTCAATTCGTGTAACAGCAGTATTTCTTTCTTTGAAGTTTTTCACAAGCAACTGATTAATGGAATGATAGAAATGGGTAACCATTATTAATTTGGTCGAACTATAAATTGTTTTCAACTAAGTTTTGCTATCTTTATGGAAATCTCTCAACCAACCTATTACAGATAATTCACCAGAAGAGTGAGGAGTAGAGAAGTGCAAGTAACAGTGCTCACAAATGTCAGTTAAATTTTTTGCTGGAAAGTGACTGATGTATAACACTTGCTAACTTTCTATTGTTTGCTGTATTATTCTTGATCTTTTTCAAAGAAATTGAAATGAAGCTTGTCTAATTTGTACCAACAAAATGTGAATTTATTTTTTTGTATTACTTGTTCTGATTTACAAAAGGTCTCTTACAAGATTTCTTAAATTTTCCAATTTTGCTAAATTATTAATTTTGGCGTTTATACTCATCTAGTGAGATCTATGCAAATCAATGATTTTGTGTATCAAAGTAATAATTTTACTCTGTGTATGCATAATGTATCAGGAACACAATGCTGACAATAGCCTAATAACATTGACACTGCTTGAAATTTTAAGAGTGCTAAATAACAAAGATTCAAAAGTCTGATGCACACTTTTTATACTCAGAGAAAAAAAATTCAAAGTCCCTGATGGGGTTTGAACCTATGATTTTTAAATCAGGTATCAGTTGCTCTTTTCCATAAGTTACAGGTACTTTTTGGTAACTAGGCCATTAAGCTTGATTCTCATAGATTGCAAGTTTGCACATGATCTTCTACCAGCTAAATTGGATATATCTTAGCTACTGCATCATTGGTGTAGTAAACAGGGTTTGTATGGGCCCAAAACCCTGGAAAATTTTTTAACCCCTGGGAACCCCTGGAAAAGCCCTGGAAATTTTTCATTAGGCCCTGGAAAATTTCATAGAATCTTCTTGAAAAAACTATATTTCCCAAATGGTGCATTGTTTTTTGTTTAAAGTAACAACTTAGACTTAAAACTTAATTTTTGCATGTTTTAAGTCCAATAAATACAAATTTTCATGACATTAATTGCTAAAATGTTATTTAAACAAGTGACTTTGAACATTAATATTTTCATTCTGGGTTTAAAAAGTCCTGGAAAAAATAAAAATATAACCCTGGAAAACCCTGGATTTTTCTGAAGGTGTACAAACCCAGAGTATAATAATTTTTCATCAACTAGTTTTATTCGTTTCTTATCTTGTTGATAATATGGCACTGACAGGAAATGGTACATACTGCAATTTATCGCCTTTGGTCAGCTGAAACGTCCATGATAAAGAGGTTTTAATTGGGTATGACTTTGCTCTAAAAGGTCGAGATTTTGTGTCCATTGCCCGTATTAGAGAGATTTCGTATTGAAAAGATTTTTTTAGAGGAAATTTTTGAGACTTTTGTTGTTGCATAGGGTACTGACCATACCAAGAGGTTTGACTGGATATAGATTAAAGTCATCTTTTTATTCATGGATTTAGTATGAATTTAAATCATTTGTTCTACTTGCCTTAATTATAGAATTTTCAGTCATCTCTGCCTTCCAATAACACAAAACTGGAAGCCACAAACCAGCCAATCCCGGGCAAAGCTCCGGTTCGGCGCACAGTCTCAGATTCCATGAGTGCAAGATTCAGGAAAATCAGTTTTGATAGCTGGAGAAGCAGAAGGCACTCAGATGAGTTTACACCTGAGGATTTCAGTAATGGAGATCTTGTACAGGTACTGTACATAGTGAGTTGTCTAAATTTTGCACACACATGTTATAGACAGTGGTTTCTACCTTTGGAGTGAGGGAAACAACATTAATTACACCCCCTCGTCAGATGAAGGATCTAGTGCAAAAACGATGTAAGTGACTTTTAATTTGTCAATTTTCCCTGCAATATCCCTGTTACCTTTTCATAGCCATTTGGAGAGTTAATCATTACATACAAAGTCACTTAGTACATAATTTTTGTACTAGACCCTTCTTTTATTCTAGCACTGTTAATGTACATAAAATTGACACATACTTTGCAGATAAATAAACGTCTGGCTGCATGAAATAACTAACAACAACATTGTAAAATTATTGGTGACTAAAATGCCTGAAAACTGCAAAATCTCAGTGATAAAGGTGATGAAAATAACGACTTTCTTTATTATGACAAACATGTTTCGGCAGTGCTTACTGCCATCATCTGTGCAAAAGCATTTCATACAAAGACTGCACTGACAATGACAGTAAGCACTGCTGAAATATGTTTGCCATAAAGAAAGTGGTTATTTTCATCAAGTTTATGACTAAAATGTGTTGGAAGTCATGAAGTAGTGATAGTTATGGTATGAAAGTGGCTACAAGTTTTGTTCTTGACAAGTCACATGCCATCTTTCCTACATGTGTTGTTGTAGCTATGTTGGCTCAAAGTCTGATTATTTAATTAATGAACTTGTTGCACTATAGCTGTTCCTCAATCACTGTGTTTAACAAATTATGGGCCTTAACTGTACTCTTGTAAGAAACCCCCCCCCCTCCCCCAATTCAGACATGTAAGTGCTTGCACAGGGATGTTTAATTTGAACTGTAATAATAATTGCTACAAAAATTCTGGGCCAAATCCTGATTTTTTCCGAGAATTTGCAGACAAGTATGTTTTCTTGTAAAAACTAATACTCTTTATCTGCATTCTAGATCATTAAATCATGGTTCAGTACTATATTAGAAAAATTGCTGTGATGGAAATTTGACCAAGCAGGCGCCAGTTCCCTAGTAGATGCCCACCCCCAAACTTTCATGAAACTTCTGTAGGTGGGGTGGGCCCTTAACACATCAAGTATTGTATTAAAAAAAAAAAAGATCCCTGAGTTTTCCTAAAAGGGCTTGAAAAGTTTGAAAAAGGTCCTTCCACCCTGGCCCTCCAGTCCCAGTCAGTTATCAACATCTAACTTCTCCTTACATAACAGATACAAAATAATACATTTGGTATTGAGAAAATAAGAGTTAATCATTAACAAAATACTGAAAATGAAAAGCAAGTTTCTCCCAAACTTGTTCAATGAAAAGTATGGGCTCTAGTTGGGAGAATAATTTACTAGCACAACTGGGTCTGAAAGGGTTAAATTCCATGATAAGTAGAGTTTTGAATTAGATTCATTCTTGTATGTTCAAAAATGTGGCAAATCTTTCTGGTTTTTGGTTTACAATGATAGATTTCAGCTGATATAATGTCTACTAACAAACCCTTTTCATTGTCAAAATTGTGACTTGCTGGTTGCCAATGGGGCCAAAAACTGAATGTTGGCGACCAGAATTATAAAACTGGTCGCCATCTAGCGACTAACCACTTGTCTCCTCGGAATAAATGATTTGAGTATCTAAGACCAAGGTAAAAGTGCTTTTTTTTTTTAGGTAATTAGATAGATGGCTCCCTTAGGAAAAAGTTAATTTTGGGCCCTGCTTTGTAACACCTCCAGGGCCTTAAAGAGACTTTTGTCCCAAACCATCAATCGAAGTAATAACAGTTGACTCATTAATAACAAAGACTGAAATCCCTACTATAGGTTATTAACTGTGAGCTCTACCTTCTCAGCACTAACTGACATCTTGTTTTGTGTGAATAGCCTGCTTCTCCTCCATTTGGCCGATTAGATGCATACGAGAAGCTTGAGCCCCTTGGTGAGGGTTCATATGCAACAGTTTTCAAAGGAATTTGCATGTAAGCACTAGTAACTTAAAACTACCGAGCAGACTTTAAACTTATGAGGATATTACACCTTTTAATTTAACTGTATGATCATTAATACAGGTTTTAACATTAATATTTTGGAGGATAAATTTTTTATAGCAACAGAAAAATATTGAATCTCTTCTTTAATCCAATTAAATTTGAAGAAATTATTTTAACAACAGCAATCCTTTATAATTCGTGCCTTTGGGTGCTATTTTAAATTTACATTCATGTGTTTATACAATATATATGTCGATTTAAATAAAACCAGAATAAAACATGAATGATAATGGTGGGTGACATAAATTTTCGGCACAGGCCCCCTAGAATGGCAGAGCCAATAAATTGGGCTAGGGTGTGCAATGCTATGTTGTTATAATTTTATTTTCCTTGGCTTCATCCAAACTTCTGCTTGTAAAACTATGATGAACAGTACAAGTATATTGAAAATATTTTTGCAAGATAGATTTGCATCTAATGATGTTCATAATACTAGTTTAAGTAAGTTGCTTACAAAAAATTTGCAACACCAAATAATGTTGCAGCCATATCCTATGGCCTGCGCCAGGTTACTGATAATTGTGTGACCTGGCCTTGCCACAAGACAGGTGGCAAGGAAATCGCTTGAGCACCTAGTCTAAGGTGGATGAAAGGTTGTATTGTAGCATCCCCCTCCCCCCACCACCACCATATTTCTGGTTGAGAGAAAGCCTTTTCACCCCCTCCCACACAGGTTCTTTTATGCCCTTTCTGACCCAGTCTTCTTCACAGTCTGAGATGACCATCGTCATTCATCATCATCATTTTATTTAGTATTAAAAGGGAACTGAACTCTAAAATCAATATTTTTTAATGAAATCCTTCCAGGTATTGAGAACATATCTAAACTTTTTTTCCTTGTGTCATGCTGATTTTCAGAGAAATTCTAGTTTGTATATGCGTGTTTCATGTCGTTTGAGGTCATTGAGCGTGGGTGATTGTTGACATGTCAGTAGTAAATGAAGGTAACGTTTGACCTAGGTTATGGGGAAGGAGTGAGCGTGTGAACAGTTTTTATTGTTACAACTTACGTTGTGTGCGATATATTACTCCAACGATGAACAGCCAATTCTTACCCATATCTGACATCACAGCCTCATTCTCTCTCCGCTTAACCCCTATTTCCTAAACTTGATTTCTCGGGAAAGTCAGTGCAAAACGAGGAATTTTTTAAAACATTGTTTTCACACTCAGTTTAAGGATTTTTTTAGCAAAAGTTGATTTTAGGGTTCAGTTCCCCCTTTAGTCAGGAGTTTTTCCATTTTCAAGTGGTCAGTGACTCTCCCTTCATGACCTGGTGCAATCTCTCCACATAAATCAATGACATTCTCTATCCATCATTCTTTTCCAACTCAATTTCAGTCTTCCTCTTCTAACTTCAATCTTAAAATTCCATGTCTGTTTCATACACTTGTCATCATCCACTCTCAATACATGACCCAGCCATCTCAAATATCCTTGTCTAACAATTTCAACAATTGTATCCTTCAGTCCTAATCTTCCCATCAACTCTCAATTGTGTTTATTCTGAAAGCCAACTTCACATGTTTTTCTGCTCTTCCCAAAATATCTTCTTCAATGGATCTTACCACCCACATTTCTGATCTGTATGCATATGGCATGACATGTCAAACACAGGTCCTGTAGATTCTTCCTTTAAGATTCCGAATGTACCTTTTCCCACCTAACATAGAAGATGTAGTATTAAATGCCTTACATCCCAGAACTACTCTTCTTGTCACAGCCAGTTCACTATCCCTGACGCAATTTATGGTGTCGCCCAAATAACAGAAATTATCCACTCTCTTTAGCTCGCTCTGGATGGTAGGAACTATTTAACCCATAGGTAGGACCCTAACAGGTGCTACCACTCTGGGTAAGAATAGACTTGGGAGCAATGGTAATTAAGAGGTTGCTCCACATTCTAAATTCAGTCAGGATGACCGACCGCTTACCGCTCATGCCTTCCACCACTGTGGACCCGGGATCGAGTCCTGGGTTCCGCATGTGGACTGAGGTTTGTTGATCTCGGTCTGACTCCGAGGGTTTTTCTCCGGGCTCTCCGGTTTTCCTCCCTCAACAAAATCGACACCCAGCTAATTCTATCTGGCTGTGGAGCTGTGCTCTAAGGTCATGCATGGGCCATATAGTAGCAGCAATATGCACCTTAACATTCTTTTGGTCCGAGCTTGTTGAGCTATGTTCTTCGCAATTCAGTCAATGACTGCAAGTAAGGGTGATTAGCTTGCTAGATATTATATTATATGATTGATTATTCTCCATAACTTCAACTTCCCAATCTGGAACCTCGAAGCTCACCACTGGTTGCAGTTTAAAGTCATGTCCAGGACCATCCTCGATGTTAAATCTGTGTTTGGTCTCTAAGTTGCATAACTAAACTGTTGGGGTCTGGGTAGGAAAACTGTTGTTTGGGTGTCAGTGTTGCTTTATCCAGGCTTTGAATGAGTGAGTGGTGGTTTTGCCAACAAATATATAGGTCTTGTCACAAGTCTATCCATAACCTGATGGAGGCTGCAGAATATGGCTGCACCACAGTTTGATGTTGTAAATTTTTTATTATTCCCAGTAAGCCTCTTAGTTAGGCTTTTATTTTAACTGGATGGATGAGAACTTTCATTATAAATTGCAGATTATTCAGTTGCAGTCAAACTTTTCTTGAACATCTTAATATTTATTTATGGTAGGTTTTTACTATAGAGTTCTTCTAATACCTTGTTGTATTTCTTGTTGTTTGAAGTTCAAACAAAAAAGTTGTAGCACTGAAAGAAATCAGACTACAGGAGGAGGAAGGGACACCATTTACAGCCATCAGAGAAGGTTTGATGAATGCAAATTGAGTATGGATTTGTTTACTTAATATATGTTTTGTTTTTGATGGCTATAATTACTTTTGAATTTACTGAGTGAAATTCTTGGACATGAAAAAAGCAAAAGATAAAAGTAATGTTGTATAATTTATATTCTTGGGAGTTGGGCATCCGCTTCCTGAATGAATTTTGGTTTCCAAAGCCAACATTGTGCCCTTTACCACCATCCCTCTGCCAGTGCTCCATTTTATGCTTATTCAAAAACTAGCCCATTTTTACTATTTGTGGATTGTGTTTCTAGGAAACATGTACCATATCACACCCTTCTATCACCAGTAAGAAAACATAGTATTAACCCTTTAACCCCCAACAGTGCTGAAAGATGAATTTGTAAATTCTCCCAACTTAAGTCCATAGTATTCCTATGAGAAGTTTGGGAGAATTTCTCAATTCATCTTCCAGAGTTTTTGGTGGATGATCAAATTTCATATTCTCAGTACTAACCAGCTTGTTTTCTTTTGTTTACTGTAAGGAGAATTTAGATAATAACAAATGCCTTACAGCTGAAAGGGTTAATAATGATAATGAGGCCCTGTAAGGCCAATACAGCTGTACTTGGCTGTGAACACTCAGCTTCATTGTTTTTTAGGGAGATGTAAGGGGTAATGCCCGCTACCAATGTGGTGTTAGTGCCAACTATCAGTGGCTGCTAACACTCAGACTCACTAGTATCTTAAGGTAGATGTAAGGGGTAATGCCCGCTACCTATGTGGCGTTAGTGCCAACTATTAGTGGCTGCCAACACTCAGACTCACTAGTATCTTAAAGTAGAAGCAAGGGGTAATGTCGCTACCTATGAGGCCTTAGTGCCAACTATTAGTGGTTGCTAACACTCAGACTCACTAGTATCTTAAAGTAGAAGCAAGGGGTAATGTTGCTACCTATGAGGCCTTAGTGCCAACTACATAAGTGGCTGGTAACACTCTTAAGGACCCTTTAATGCTTCCTGCAGCCTTTAACAAAATTTAAATTGCTTAAATCTGCACGTTCCTGTATTCTTTTGCCTATGAATGGGCTTAGTTTATTTTGATTTTTCTAAAACTCTTATACTATCCATAAAACAATTAATTCTAGATTCTAATTTTTGGCACTGACATGTCCAGAAATCCTCTCTGGCAAGTTTTTTGCACTAAGAAGTTCAGAAATCCACTCTGGTAATTTTTGGCATTGACATGGTCTGAAATCTTAAATCAAAGATTTAAGCAGAAAGCTAAGCCACACCATCACAGTCACAAATTTCAATACAGTTACATATACTTTGTAAATTTTAGTAACATATGAATTAATATTCACATATTACTCATATTTTTATTTATACTGTTTTAAATTATTTTATGTTTTCTTGTAGGGCCCTACTGAAAATCGCTTCGTGAGTTAGGCTCCCTCATAAAACACAAATTATTTTTATTGAAGTTACCTATTATTATTATTATTATTATTATTATTATTATTATTATTATTATTATTATTATTAATGTTATTGTATGAGATCTTACAAACTAATCACAAGTCAAGCTCTGTCTTGTGAGTTTAATGCAAAGTGTTTTGTTATTGAGCTGATCATGACTGCAGTGAGTCTTGTAATTAGAATGCAGTTAACAGTTATTCTGTTCTTCTTGTGCAGCATCATTACTCAAGCAGTTGAAACATAACAATATTGTGCGACTACATGACATAATCCACACCAAAGACACATTGACGTTTGTGTTTGAGTATGTGGTGAGTTTTAACCTATCATTTTGTGGAGAAATTTTGATTGACCGTACCTTTTTTTTTAAGGAGGTACTTGATTGCAGCAAAGTTCCAGCTACTAGGAGGTTGAGATCTTTAGAACCCTGCGCTCAGTGGTCAGGGTACTGGATTTTCATGCAGTTGTTCTGGGTTCAAATTCCACTCTGAACACTGACAGGATTTAACTTTAGTGATCCCAGATTTAAATGCACCCTGCTTGTAAATGTATAGCCAACTGGTCTGCTCCAACCATGCCTGTTCAGATTATTTAAGTGCCTATAACACTAACAATTATTTTTGTTAGGTGCCACTAGAAGTTTTTGTAAACTAAGGATGTTTTAAGAAAATAATTTTTGAAATCGGCTGTAATTTCGATTTTTTATGCACATTTGAAGTTCAAGTTTTGTTGGTTCACGACCGCGTTTTAAGTGGACTGGGTTATGACATCATTCCCATCAACTCTGTATCAAAACACAGCAAGATGGACACAAATGAATCAGAGATTTTTGATTCAGAAGTACATTCCATTTCCCCATACAGCTCTCAGTTCTTTTCTACCTTTGTGTTTAGAAAGATCTCATTTGCTCAATGTTTTAAGTCAGAAATGATGCCACAACCCAGTCCCCCGAAAACATGGTTGTGAACCAAGAAGTCTTAAAGTTTTGATAGTTTGAGCCACTGTAGAAATTTAAACAGTTTGACCAAAATTTATTTTGAAAGTTTTTGTGCAGAAGTACTTTAAATTGTATGTGAAAAAAATTTGTTGTAAAAATTTGTGATTGCTTGCCCCTTGGGTTTAGAATCCTTATCTTCAGAACAAAAGCATGAACAAGGGCTAGCCATATGCAAAAGAACACCTTCTCCTCCGTTTTCCTTCGCTACCAAGTATTAATATATATATAT
>JAOBAT010128920.1:0-12622 GCA_026413305.1 Hydrozoanthus tunicans
CCCCTTATCCTCCCCAGGAATAGACTTACTATGTGTTCCTTTAATTCCTCTCTTGTTGGCACAATTTATTATTAAATAAGAATTGTCAGCATTAGAATTTAATATTAAACTCTAGCAATATTGATTAATTTGCCAAAAAAATTGCCAACTCATAAATAATATAATCAACATCATCTGGTGTGTGAAATTGTGTTGTTTGTGCATCTTTGGCAGGTTTGAAGGAGTAAAAGGGTTTTATAAAGGACTTGTACCAAACATTTTAAGGTAAGCACAAACTACTGCTGCCAATTAGACCACTAAATTTTGCTGTTAAGGCTACACTTAAATGGTACAAGTTGAATTTTTAACTGGATGAAAAGTTGCATGCTTAAGCATTTTTTTATTTACATTGACCCAGCTGAACCATCTAAATGTTTGAACAGCAAGTCGATCAAACTTTGGTCCAGCAAGATTGAGGTAAATTTTTGTTGGGTGCTGTGCAAAAGATAATCAGCTCCATGTAAACACTTCAACCAGGTTAGTGGTTGCAGGGTTAGATCTTTAGAATTAATAGGCACATGTTCAGTAGAAACACATGGTAATCAGTGGCGAATAACTGCAAGCTCTAAGTATGATCTCAAATAGCCAGTCTCGTGTAAACAAAATACATTTTCTGTGTAAACAGTATGCATGGCGCAAGTTTTTGACCGGTTTAAAGTTTAACTGCTACCATGTTTACAAATGTAGCCCAAAGTACCTAAAACAATTTGAATTATTTAAGCTAGCTTTCTCAAGAGTCACCTACAGTAGGTAAATGTTTATTGTGTTTTGTTCTTTGTGTTGTAGGGTGACACCAGCCTGTGCTATCACCTTTGTGGTGTACGAGAATGTGATCCACTTTTTAATGAAGCGACCTTGAAAGACACACCAACATCATTGTCAACAGGTCACAAACAAACAAAAGCTAAACTTTCTAAAGAATGATCCTTTTATCCCTTTTGGCCCCCCACCCCCTCCTCCTGAGTTAATCAGTGTCTCACTTCTGTTACACATACTACTTCATATAAAAGAGAAAATGGAAATTGTCAAAGATGAAAAGCAAAATTCTCCCAAACTGATTATGTGAAAAGAATGACTCCTAGTTGGGAGATATTGGCAGAAAGGATTAAACTGTCAAAAAGATCTCTGCCACCAGTTTCATAATAGACAATAATATGAATCCAGCCAGTTACCATCAGATATTGTAGATTATTTTGACACATTGGCAAAGGGCCCTCTAATAAGCCCCCCTCCCAGCATATAGACAGTGAAGCTTAGAAACAGGGCGACCTGTATCGAAAATACATTTTGTCAACAGTTAAATCTTTTTAAGTTATTGAAAAATGCTGATTTAACAAAGTTACTAATTTCTATCAAGCATGTTTGGTAATCAGACTTCATGTTATGTTTTTGTCTTTGGCTAATGACAATTTTCAAACAAGCCACCTGTCCGGAAGGTCAAAAAATAAAAAAGTCCCGGGGGAAGGGGGGGAAAATTGTTAGAGTGTTTACGGTATTAACCATTGTTTAAGTGTTTTTTTTTCTTTTTTCTAATTTAAACTCAAGTATGCAACTACTGCATATCAACAAATTACAGGGCTGGCAGAATTAATAGTAGTTGATATTTCAGGTGTTCACAAAAGAGTAACAACAAACTCTTGCCTCAAAAGCCAGCTGAGCTTACACAAGGAACTGGCTAGTTAATAAATAAATGTAGTTAAACTTTATAGTAAGTACAAAGTTCATTAATATTTTTTTGTTAATGGAAAGCATACACACAACAGTATCAGAAAATATTGCTCAACTGTTCAAACTACAGATTAATATTGGCAGTTTTCATTGTTTACATAATAAAAGCATCCAAACTTTCACATTCAAACAATATATGTTAATGAAGCGAATGTAAACAATGATATCATACTGAAATCTGCTAATACACTTTTTTTTAATTAAACAACAAAAGTTTCAACCTCTGTGGTAATTGTTTTGTCAAAAGAAAACCTTGGACTATACAACTTTAATTAATAGTTTGTATGGCAAAATTTGTTTAAAATAATAACTTAACAGTTTTTTTTGTATTACATGTAAAATATATAATTGTTTTATACAAACCGCTGTACATTATATACAGAAACTATAGATATGTTTGCAATATATTAAAACAATTAAAAATTCTGGCTTTTATAGTTTGAGGTCATGTGACCACAGCTATACTATGACAAAATGTGGTTTCAGATATGGAAAGAGCAAGGTAACATTAGTTAGAAGGCTGGGTTTCATTTCTCAATATTAACAACTTCAGAAATGACAACCAATAATCAAACAAAATTATTTTGTCTGAGCAGATGTATGCAGAAATATTACAAGAGTCAGAACAGTGCTTGCTCACCAGTCATACAAATCGTTACAAAATATATCCTGTTGCTTTTGGTTTTTTACATAATTATTAATTTCAAGGCAAATAGCTGCTCTTTACATTTAGTTTTCTGCATACCATTTTGTCACAGCTAGTTTATAGTATAAGCTACAAAAGGCTTCTTTAATTTAATTACTTGTGCTTCCTTCACCCTTTCACTGCAAGGTTCGTATGGTTCCTGGAAAAGCCCTGGAAAATTTCATTTCAAATTTGATGTATTGCTATATGAGTCCATAGTTACATTATTTTCATTCTAGGTTTAAAGAGCCAAACAGCCCTGGAAAACCCTGAAGGTGTACAAACATCCCTGCTTTCACCTCTACAATGTTTTTCAAGACCTTAACTCTCCTTATATTTACAAGTTATGTAAAAACAAGTTATTTGGTTTTCATGATATAAAAAAATGATCACCAAAAATTTCCTCATTGACAAGTTTTAAATTTCTCCTAACTCTGTTTTTCAAAATTTGACTCAATGTCATTCAATTACCTACAGTATTAATAATAATTTATCATTGACAAATGAAACAATGATGATTAAAAGTAAAAATCTCCCAAACTGGTTTCATGAATAGAACAGAGCTGATATGATAGTTTTTAAAGGCTTTTAAATTTTTGGTTTTGGGGGGCATAGTTCAAATGAGTTTAACTTAACTTATAACTTTTTTCAGTCTAATGTTGCCCAAAAACAAACTGTTATAAAACCATAATTCAAAGTTGTAAGTAAGGCCATATGTAACTTGAAAGCTTGACTTTTTTAGCCATCTGTCAACTGAAACGCTATCTGTGATTCTGCAGCAGAGCTGCTCGTGCACTGACAAGGGCTTTGAAAGCCTCCTCAGTCCCTGGTGCCACACTCTTGTCTGGGTGGATCAAAACAGCAAGCTTCTTGTAAGCTCTGTTAATATCCTCCCTATGAAACAAACCAGATTTGCTTATTAACAACCGTTTTGTGGGAAAACTAAAACAAACAGAAGGTGCACAAACACCACAAAATGGCTCCTGTAATGTATACTCTAAGTGTGTGATTAGGTGCAATATGTAAGCACTCAGAGTTAGAATACATTGCTTAAAAAAACCTAATCCAATTGGTTGTAAAGATAAAATAAATGATTTGTTTGGGCTTCCAAAGGGAGAAATCTGGGTTTAGGAAGATTTCTGAGTTTGGAGAGAAATAATTTTAGAAATCTGAGTTTGGGGTGAAATCAAGAATGGGAAGCTGGCTGTTGAACTCTGATGGAAGATAGCAACATAAACAAGGGTGGGAGGGTGGGAAAAATTAACAGAAGTTCAACCGAGAATGACCACTGGAGATAGAAGGGAAAGCTAGCAAGGCGAATAAGGTGGAGCAAGGCTCCCTAACTGCACCTGACTCAAATCAAGATTTCTAGTGCAGAATGTTGGGTGGATTTGAAGTTCTTATAATTTATACCCACAGGAGAACACTGCGAATAGGTTAAGCCAGTAAGACTAACCTTGATGCACCAGGCTGTAGGCCAAGTCTTTCAAAATTATCCTTTGCGCTCTTCAACCTCTGAATTGCCTCAGCTTGTTCCTTGGTATAACCCAATGTTGTGGTTGTGTTGAGTTTCACTGGGTTTCCTCCATTCTCGATTGCCATCACTACTGCCGTAAAAAGGGCCTTTGAAGCAAGACAGGTTTTAATCAGCACAGAGACCCCAAGTGAACCACTACCATGTTTGAACACAACACAGACTTAAGTTAACACAGTAAATTACTTTATATTAGCAGGTCTAACTAGCATCATAGTAAGCTTGAGCAGCACAGGGACTGATTCACTATAATCATTCTCATTCACACTCAGATTAATTTTGCTTTCCAGAGATGCCGACCCAAAAATATGTGGCTGACTTTTTATCTGTGGCTCGGGCTGTTTTGCTTGGTTTGTACACCATTAAACTGCCCACAATATCTCCTGCAAGGTGCAAGAGTGTCAACTGAAGGCATTTACATTTCTTAAGGTTTTTTTAGCTAGATAACTTGTACATAATAATAAATTATACTCGGACAATTTAATACCTGGAACATGTCTGTGACTCCTTCGCCTGTTTGAGCAGAAGTTTCAAAGTAATAAAACCCATGACTGTCCGCCCACAGGTGGCCCTCGGTCTCGTCAACTACTCTCTTTTTAGAGTCAACCTGTGAAAGTTGACAAAGATAATTAAGTTAGATCTACAGTCTTCATAACAACAGAATATTTTGATTAATTGATTTCAATGAGTGCCATCTCTTTTTAAGTATATCAAAGATTAACTACTTAAAAAAAGGGTAAAATCTTGAGTTATATGACTATATTTATTGTTATCCCTAGTTTCCATAGTTTTCTAATTAGTCCACTCAACAACACACTAATCCATCGCAGGTTAGCCCCCAGTGGAGGCTGGTACTCGGTTACACAGCTGAGTGGACTAGAAGAAGTCAGGTAAAGTTCAAGGACACAACACAGTGGTCTGACCAGGGCATGAATTTGCGACCCTAGGATTACTTGTAAGAGGAACATGCTAACCACTCGGCCACTGACAGCTGACAAAGAGAATTTTTTTTAACTAACTTAATACTATTATACAAACTCCAATCAACACAAGTTAAAAGTTATATTACCATATTAAAACTTGTTTTATCTTTACAGATGCCTTAAAAAAGGTTAAAAACTAATGAGCATAAACAATTCAAGTGTACTACCTTGTTTGCACATACAGCGAACACAACCCGCTGTAGATCAGCTGTGCTGCCAATTTCTTTCCTGATTTCTTCCAACCATACATTCAGAGCATCAAAACTGTCTCTGCTCGTCACATCATACACCAGTATAGCTCCCTGGGTGTCTTTGTAAAATTCATTTCTAACCTGAAAATTGTTTTGCTTTACTGTCAAGTTACCTTTAATGAAAAGTTCTCAGTTAAAAAAGCTACAAACAACAAACCATGGATTGATTACAACAACCTGGTAGTATAATAATAACACACCTCTGGACCGACACCCTCTCTCTTCAAAAATTTCCTGTATCTGATCATTTCTGTTATTAGTTGAAGGGTCTAAGCAATACATAATAATTATAATAAAATTGTTAGTGACTTTTATGCTGAGATCTGTGCTGCCAAGTGATTAAACATAATTAAGCCACTGGCTTGGGAAAAAGGGGTAATCTTTTCTAGCGCGTAATGACTAAAAATAAAGTTAGTTATTAATGAAGGAGTTGTCTCTTCTACTACTTTATCTCTATTATATCTTCATAGCCATTAGGAGATGCTAAAAGCATTTCATACAAAGTCACTTATAATGTCATTTTTGCACTAGACCATTCAGTTGTTCAAAGGCTGGTTAACTTAACCCTGGGTTAATTCAAAATTCCAAGAGCAGAACTTTACTGATTTTCTGAGGAAAGGTTCACAGTTCTTATAAAATACTGTAACAGTTTCAATTTTCCACAGAAAAAAAATTGTCAATTGCAAATTACAGTTCAAATCGCGTCATCATAGTCCATACTGTTAACGCCATCATGGTAATACCGTGATTATTTTCATAATGATTTGTACTTACCTCATAAAATATTGGATGACCTGCCATGTCAAAAATGTTCACTTTAACTTCCTTGTCTTTAATGTTAACTCTATAGAGAGCAGACAATTTTTAACTAATAGATATAATTATACATATTTTTTACTACATACAGTCAAACTCAACTGTCCGTCTTAGAGAGGTGTCTGTCTTATATAGACTTAAAATACAGTAAATGACCGAGAAAACACACAACAACGCCCAAGATTTGGTGCCCCTTGTCTTATCTGGATGTTGGGGGTGCAGGTTTTTTTGGGTCTAATGTTTTTGCTTGGAGGGCTTTTTGGGTCTGTGAATTACGCAGGGGTTGTTTTGAGTTGTTTAATTTGGCCAGGATTTTTTGTGTCTCATAATCTGGAGTAGTGCTTACCATAAATAACTTTTAAAAAAGTGATTTAGGGATTCTTTGGGTGGTTGGGTTTTAAGGCAGGGATTTTTTGGGGTACAAAATTTGAACCTCACTTGAGCCCCCACCTCACAACATAAAAATAGTTGAGTTGGATGCCTGGGGGGAGGGGAGGGATCCAACCTCTTCCTTATTTGGATTTGGGATAACATGCATATGTGTACAAGAATGAATGGGGAGTACAGAATTAGAATGCACAGTCCCATGGCCTCATAAAGCTCACTAAATTTCGGAAAAAATATCTTAAACAAACTTGACGTTTCAATGATAAGATTTTATTGTTCATACTTACAGTTACTTATGATTCAGATAATCAATGAATTGTTACTTACTTCGTCACCCCATAGTCTATACCGATAGTTGTCATATATTTGCTGACGAACCTTTTCTCGCAGTAGCGCTTTATTATGCAGCTCTGCAGATTGAAAAAATTCAGTACAAGAAGTTATAATTGTGTAGATAAAATTTGACAACTAGTGGGCATAACAATCGTTCAAAATTAATATCACGGGCAACCCTTTGTTTGACTGTGACCAAAATTTTACACCACAAACATCTTCTCCACTAGCAAGAAATCACTATTGTTCATTTCTTACCTTTCCAGTTTCTGCATTTCCCATACTTATTATCTTAATGCGTATTCCTTTGTTGTTTCGATTAAACTTGTCCATTTTTCGTGTTTATGCTTGCCAACAGCCGTGCAGCTTACAGTTCAAGTTTTCCCTTTACATTCCTGAAATTCGTTTGTTTCCAATAAAAACCACAACAATTTCTTTCTATATTTTAAGTTTCCAAGTGGTCCTATATCGACTTTTGATGTGAAAGCGATCACTACAACAAACGTAGTTTATAGATACCGCGCGACGCCATCTTGGTTGCTCTGAAGCAACCGAACTAGTTACCAGTCTTTCGGGAAAAAAAGTTAAGTCACAGGAAGCCCAGGCTTATAAATTCGGGACAAACCGGATTAGCTAGGCTTTCGGGCGGCCTAGTGGTAGGCAGCATAAGTTTTGGCATAGTAATCGGAGCAAATGCTGAAAGAACTCAGAACTGTCAAGAAAAGTTGATTATTTTACATTGTGTCTTGGTACTTTCAACATTATAGTTCAAAAAACAATAGTTTGAGTTAATTTAAATCAAGTGTGATTGTCAAGTCGTCGAGTCATTCTTACAAACGGCTCAGAGTTTTAGTTTAGACAGCTGACGGCCAAGACAAAATGCCATAAAACACAAAAAAATTACAACAACAGTTTATTTGAAAAACATCATACAGTGGAATCCCGGTTTAACGATATGCCAAGGGGGAGTCAAAATTATATTGTTAAACCGGGATATTGTATACCGAAATTTCCGGTATAACGATATAACGGTATAACATCATTTTAGAATTCAGGCATAAATTAAATTTGGCATAATTAAGTAAAGGAACACTGCTAGTAGCATAGGATGTCACTTTTAGAAGTACAACCCGCCAAGGCCTTCCTGGTGCTGTTTTTGCCTTTGAATGAAGCATTCACTTGGCGAACTCTGAAATTAAACTACTCACAACTATTGCTTAGCAGATTATAAAAAACCAAGATTGTTAATTTATGATTTGAAAGATTCATAATTTGAAAGAGGTTGTGAGTTTTGGAGCTAATAAGAAAATCAGGTAAAAAACGAATTCTAGATTTGGAAATTGGCCGACAATCGCAATGTTCTTTCATGGATTTTTTTCACTGAATTTACTGCTGCCGGGCCAATCCTGGATTGTGTTGGAAATAATCGGGATTTTCGAGTTATCCGCGTTCGAATATTTGGGGATCATTGTATCAGAAACAATCTAACATGGTTTTGATAACGACAGCAAACAAATGAATTAGTAAACAAACATGATGGGGAATTTATTTCCACAAACAATATATGAAGTGAAGTACACCAAACTAGATGATTGAAAAGCATTATTAACGTCAACAGTATAAACAATACGATTGCTCCCGTAAAACTATTGGAATTGTATTTTCCAGTGAAGCAGTTTGTAATAGGATTTATAAAAATAAATCAAATAAAACGCAAGTTTTGATCTCGCGAAAATCTGACAAGTTCTTCTATCGCTGTATAGAACGCGCGCTCGTTTTATGTTCAATACATATTTCTATATTAATATAGACACAAAGATGTGCTATATCACTAGAATTGTTTCAACGCTATCAATATCTGATCTCTCTTGTTCGCTGCAGTGGCTCAGAGAGAACAGTCTCTTCGTTTTCCTACACATGACAGCACAAAACACAAGCGCTAGAGTGCAACATGGAACAATGGAAACTAAGGCTGGGTATGGCCGATTGGAATCCACTTGACTTAGTAGTCCGATTGCCAGCCAGTAACTTGAGACAATAACTAAAACACATTTGGATGACTTGAAAAAACTCATGGCAAAATTTGAAATGATTGAACCAATTATTATATCACCCGTGCCTAAAAAAACGTGTGTGGTCGAGTCGCCGAAGCGGACGGTAAATACTGCCGGTAGCTCCCATGTATTGTTCATTTCAAATAGTTTGCAGAGAAGACTTTTACAATCAAATATTGATACACTAAAAAGTTGGGGCGTCTTGTTCATGCGGGACAAGAGAAAAACGTCATAGACGAAAGCGGTCCACAGAAAAATCTGTAAAAATGTGAAATTCCGAAAGTGGACGTGACTCGCCAGGAGGGCAAACATTCCAATGATGATGTTGTTGATTAACCAACGGTATGAGGTCTGTACAGAGGCCATCCACACAACAGAGAACAGGACTCCTGCGGTATAACCGAGATTTCTTGGCAGCCAGTGCGAAAACGCAATGAGAACGAAGCTCATAACGGCAAAATGTTGAAGTACGACCATCGCGTACGGGTAATACTGTAGAAGGGTGACCATAAGCCCCATAGTCGCGAAGTAAGCAAAGTTCAACGCCAAATAGGTTGATAAACTCGTGTCTTTCCCTTTTTCTTCATTAAATATCAGTTTTAAGGTCGTGCTAGAGTTCTCCGACGAACTGACTGAAGACACGGTCGAACCGCGTCGTGCTTTCTCACCGTACTTCGCGCTGAGGAAAATCAAAGCACTCACGGCAAAATCCATGATCCAAAAGTTATAAAACACCATTTTTACGGCAAGCTTTTTTGAACAGCCAAGTTCTAAGGAATGTAGAACGCAGCCATTCAGATAAATGTGGAAGACAGCAATAACAGTCGAATATAAATATATTTCTTTGATTTCAACTCGACCTGTTGTGACGTCACCTTAGAACAAGGGTTAAAGTTATGAATATTTCAACGACAAATTAGATTTGACAGGTCGAACAAGTGTGTGTGTACCTTAAAGGCTTCACTTTGCTTGTGTTTTGTGTTGCTTGTGTGACAAGGGAACTCATGTAATTGCCTATGATGCCACCGGTGTAGGTCAGAAATATAACTTAATACTTTTCCCGTCACTCGAAGGCAGGTAAAAGGCCTGTTTATAGTTACTTAGTTAAAAGACAATCGTCTGAATGCTCTTGTTTAAAAACTTCAAAAGACAAGCAATTTGCATCCTTTAAAACAACTGTTATGCTCTCTCGATCCGTCAATTTATTTCTTACCGTTTTTTATTGTGTTCTTAAGAAAACTTTGCTCCAGAAAGTTCCGGGATTGAATAACCGAAAAATTCAGCTAAAAGCTGGCACGGAAAAAGGTTGTTTTGTACCGTTTAACTTTCTAATGAAAGTTTTATTTAGATATAAAGAGCATAACTAACTCAGAAACACTTCTATCACCTTGTCAAAGTTAAGCAGGTGTGTAAACTAATTACGACACAACAAAAGCTTCAAAATGATAGTGAATGGGATGAAGTTATTTTCTTGTTTACACTTTTTTATAAGGAGAGGGTCAGACTGATAACGGCCAAAATTTAAGAACATGTTAAGAACATACCCAGCTAGGCTGAGGAACATAGCCGAGAACTTTATTTTGATCTGTTGTTACACTATGCCCGCACAAAATAATTGATTCATGTATTTCGTTTCTTTATAGCTTTATGCTTAGAAGCGTTTGCGCTTGAGAATGAGAAATTCAGGAGTACAGCCTTTTCTTAAAATAAGTACGTTTTTCCCCAGCCTCGTTCTTCTCAGAAAGGTGTTCTTATGAAAAAAAAACAAAGAGTATAAAGCAAAAATGTATGATTATATCAAGAACATCATTTGAATAATATTTTAAAGTATCAAGTCTCGGCGCAAAAGTAAAACGTTCTGGTAGAAAAAGGATTGTAAATGAGAATTGCGTTCGGGAGATAGAAAAAAACATGAAATAGGATTGTTCAATTCAAATTAAGTAAACCTCAAAATTTTTACAACAACTTTTAAATAACTGAGCCAGAATAAAGTCTTCCTAACTTCTTAAATTTATACCTGTATTTTTATAAGCACGACATCCGGCGAGGCTCAAATATGCTTATGAATATTAAAATGCTGAAAACAATCAAGATAAGCTTTAGATGCAAACGCAAACGCAACTGCAATATTCTATTGAAAAACACAATACATCACATCATTACATGTGGCGTTTCATTGCAGGTCTTTCTGCATTTAGAAACACTGAGAGAGCAGAGGAGAAAAATCTTCTACGCCGCACGCGCACACCTGTTTTACGGACAGTGCTGTGCAATATACGGCCGTAAGAATACACCATAAATAAAGGCCACAAGAACAGTCAATTTACATTTAAGAAAAATCGAGGTTTGAGTTCGAACTGCCCAAAAACTTTACTAGAACAAAGAACGCTGGGCCAAAAATTACTGGTTTTTGTCCCAGCTGTCCCAGCTGTTGAAAAAGTGTAAGTAGCTATATTGTTACGGTATTCAAAGCACATTATGTTCTATATTTCTTTCATGACAGCAACTTGATTGTTGAAACACCGACCTTTACATTTAAGTAACTGAGAAAACCAAAAAAGCTCGCAGTATCTATATTGTAACTATATTGTTACGGTATTCAAAGCACAATACTGATGTTCTATATTTCTTTCATTAACAGCAACTTGATTGTTGAAAAACCGACCTTCTTTACATTTAAGCAACTGAGAAAACCAAAAAAGCTTGCAGTATCTCCTTAAAGCTAACTCCTCTATTCAACATTTTTAGGGGCAACGGCAAATTTTTTTCACGGTTATTTCAGAAGTTGAAAATATCCCGGTTTTTGTGCTTGTACCGAGCCGTTCGCGCTGATAACAGACAAACAGTTGCCCTAACGTATACCCAACTTTATAACAACAACATTGAAGGCCAAAAGTATTAGTTACTAGAACAATTTAGGAACAAGCTGTGGCTCGGATTGATAGCTGGTCATCATTTTTTTTAAACTTTAATGAATTCGATCTTGATTTAACTTAACAACACAGAATGAGTAAAAGATTATTCGCAGTTTTTCTCCTTTATACTTGTCATTGCCTCAAATTCTACGCTGTTCACGCAAACTACGCCCTGAAGTTAGTCCCTTAAAAAGTACGTGTATTGCAATACCTCAGGCTTAGTCAGTTTTTTCGATATGAACCAAAAATATAAATAAAAACATTTGGGGAACAGTTTGAGGCTCAAGTCGATCGCCGAGACCAAGAATAATGAGCCTAGCTAAAGTTTACTGGTTCTTATGAAAAAAGCGTATAGCCTTTTGTCTCAAAACAGGAAGTTGAGTTAACAGTAAAAAATGACGAGCCAAATTTTTCAACTTTCGCATGGTAAATTCTAGGAAGTTGCACAGTCTCCGATTGCCTCAAGCTGCAAGTATCAATGCTATGATGTAGAGGAAATACTTATACCCTCTTTACAAGAGTTATAATGATGATGTCCGGCATGGTTATGCCGCCGAACCGGGAGAATTTTTTTCAAGATGGCGGACTCTAACTCGAGAGAGCTTGGTAACTAGCTTGCTGACTAGTCATCGGCCCCAGGTTTTCAGACACAACTTTCCATTGGCCACGACCGCGAGGTCACGTCGGAGTAGGGGAAACAATTTAAACTTTTAATGCATTTTCGTGTCACATAAACTTACTGCCAATTTCGCGGGAGTCATTATTGAAGAAAAAATTGTTTAAAAGAAATAGGCGCGAAAATAGCAGCACTGTCTACTGCTTTAAGCCCACCGCACACTTGTGCGATAGCATGCAATTTTCGTCGCATGCAATCAAAATTGCAGCACATCGCTTCTG
>JAOBAT010128931.1:0-12622 GCA_026413305.1 Hydrozoanthus tunicans
AGAGAGAGAGAGAGAGAGAGAGAGAGAGAGAGAGAGAGAGAGAGAGAGAGAGAGAGAGAGAGAGAGAGAGAGAGTCAAACAGACTGTTATCTATTTTGAGGTGGTTTTGTAATTATATATTTGTTGGCCTTTTTCTACTCAATCATTATAGCTCTGTTTTATTCTCGTTAAAATGTGCCACAGCTAAAATTCAAAGGAATATATTTTTTCTTTTTATTAATTCTAATAATACATTGAAGACATTTTGCACAGGTTGACGCCTTACACATTTGTATAAATCCAAATAATTGTTGAATGGAATGTTCTTGCGTCTCTTTTACTTATAAAAACAAGAATTATGACAAGAACTTTCGATTATGTTATTCCCTAAGGCGTGAAACCATAAACTTTAATGAAAGTGCTTCTGACTAAAATAGTCAAAACATTGCAAGTTGCAAAGATTTTAAAGAGTTAGCGGTTTTTTATAAACAAAGCCATCATTTCTCACTTTAAAACATTGTTTTACTAACAAGTTTTACACTGATAGCAAGTCTCGCATCTCCGAAGCTTCCTTTAGATTTTTTTACTTGCCTTCTATTCTAATACTATAAAAATGCACAGACTGCCACAAATGATTGAGGATTTATTTGAAAGAAATGAACTTTGTCAATAAAAGCAATAGCTTATGGCTTCAAGAACAGCAGTTTTATTGAAAAGATTAAATTAGATCTAAACTCAATGGCGCCTTGTCGCAGCGGAGACCGGAACGAGGTATTCTAGTGTTTACGTTAGTCGTACATTTAGGTAATTGGTAATTCGTCTTAAGATTGACAAACCTTAAATAATTTCTCAAAAGAAACAAGAATTTTTAAACTCACCAAGCTTAGGTAAAGAAACTGTTGCTTGGTATATTTTTTCAAACAAAAACTTGTCTAACAATGGCGCAGTTTTCAACTAAAATCTGAAGCAGATTCGATTAGAAAGATTATCTTTGACACAGGAAAATGGTTATTCGGTGAAATGCATTGCCCATGCCGTGAGAGGCGCCAAGTTGACTGAGAAACTGTGCTCATTACCATAACTACATAATTAACGACTTTCTTTTCTTCGCTAAATGGTACTTCTGTTTTCTCTGTGAAATCACCTGCAAGACTGAAAAGCTTTTCAGGTGATGTCATATGTTCAACAGATATCGAACCTTCGAAATTTTGGAGACATCGGCGACCCATCTTGTACTCAGGACTCCCTGATATATCAGTTGAACGAAAACTTTCGTTTTACGTGTCTGTTTATTTGTTCACTCCTTTTTGTATTTAATATTTATTGCTGTTTTGGCGACAGTTGCTTATAACTTCAGTTACGAATGAGTCGAAATTTTTTCGGAACATATTGTTTTGACAAGTAGTCAATTCAAATTTTCTATCAAGTTTGGTTTTTGGCCTTCGTTGCGGTTTTTATCATTTCATAAAAACTCCACGGGTTTTCCTCTCCACTTCAATGTTGTAAGAAATCGCAAGACTTCATATACAAGAACAAACCGCCAAAAATGGATTTGCAAGTTATAAACCTGTTTTGTTTTGGAATACACTTGATTTTTTGTTCTTGCGGGTAAAGATAAAGCAAATTATGCCAATGAGATATAACTTGAATGATATCGTTATACTATAACACCACCACGTTTTTGTTCCTCGGCTCAAGTGTTTTTTCCTAAGTGAGAACATTGTACAAAGTATATTGATGCTCCATTATAAATTTAAGCCAATGTGTTTTCGTTGTTGGAATCGAACAAGTATTTTACATGCGTACTTATCAATTAGTAAAAAATAATTCGTTGTATCAGCAACTTTTTCAACAAAGTGCAATTATTAAGGAAAGAGCACTGGCAATAGAACGCAATAATGTAATTTCGCTTTTATATCAACCAGCCGATTCGGAAATAATTTACTTTCTCATAAATTCTAACCCTGAAGACAAAATTGCTGATATCTGCTCAGTTAGCAGTTTTTTTTTGCTTGTTGGATCAAGCTGTGCTGTATTAAAGAGGGAGGTTACATTAAGTTAATGAAATGCCGAGAGTACTGAATATTTCAAAAGTCTATTATTTTCGATTCTATGCTTATAAATAATAAGAGAACCTGGTTTCTTTTACGGCCTTTTAAGTTGAGCTCAACTGATTCATTGTTGTTTCTTACTACCTAGAGCCGAATGAAAAATCCAGTGTTTTTACAGGGTGAATTTGCCAGTTCATACAAAGTTACTCAACTTCATGAACATTCTAAGCCATGGTATCGATAAGTTAACCGAAGCCATTTCTTCTCATTCAAAATGTTGAAAAGTATAGTTTCCGTGATGTAGAATTAGAGAAAAGGTTCACTTATGCAAATCACAGAAAATTGCCAAAGTCTTTTGACTTAACGGAAGTAACATGTCTTGCAAGACGTTCTATTGAGATAACGGTGGCCTGTTTTGAAAACGAGAATTTAATCATTAAAGGAGTTGTTTATGTTTTAGAGAGGGTTGTATTTTAAGCACGCGGTATTAAATTGACAAGAAAATGAAATAAATACTGTAAGTTTGTGTGCTCACTATTTTGTCTCTTCTTACAAATGCACAATTTAACAGATACCATTTTCAATATCTTTATTTCGATAAGTAGTTGTTCAAACACGTATTTGTGAAATATAGAAGCGTAGCAATATTAATATTTCAGGTAAATTCTATAGTTCCTATTTATACATCGTTTGTCTAAATTGACAGAGAGTCTCTCTTTAATTGTTTGAGAGTTTTTGTAATGAACAATATTTCTCTTGACAGATAAGACACTGGAAAAAGGAAAGAAAAAGTGTCGCATTTGCTAAATTGTAGATTATAAATTATCACACCCCTCTAAAGATTGCCATCCGTCAACTTTAAGGGATTGGATTTGTATTCAATATGACAGCAATGCAGTTTGCTGTCGGAATTGTTTCCATTGTCAAATATAAAGATAAATGATGTTGTTCTGCGTTTACTCGCAAACGTTTTCATAGAATAGTTTGTCGTTTGAAACATCGAGTTAATTTCTCTTAGAAATGAACTATAAATAGATAAGGCAGCACAACAGAACACTAATCCGTTGGATTAAAAGAAATAGAAGGAACATTCCCCTTTCAAAGAGGAATATCTAATTTGACAACTTATCGTCTTTGAAAGCACTCGCTTCAAAGACCTCTTAAATAGCACGTGTTTTAATCGCTATATTCGTTGGGTTGTTCCCATAGCCGAAAAACATATGACGAATGGCTACGAAAACATTTCTTTGTAATACTTTAAATGTTGGCGGTAAAATAAATTTAAAAGAAAAGATCATTTAGTTATCACCAATTTCAAACAATAAGTCCTAGAAAATTTTATAAAAGGGTTATTATAATCATACTGTACACTTTAGTGCTTTGAAAGCCCTCGGTGTAGTCACTTCAATATATTTCCTGAAAGCAGAAGTATCTATACTTAGCTTTCATGGTGCTCATAAAGGACAACTGTCTTTCTGTTGGCTTAGTGCCACAAGAAGATTGTTTTTCAAACAGGCCCTATTTTTAGTCTTTTTTCAATGTTGTTTCCACATCATACTTCTCTAGAGGCCTGTCTTTATATCTTTGTTTGCTGCTTTAAAGCGTTTTTGTTTTTCGGACAATATTTAATGGTGTGTGACTGATCGCCGGTGGCTTTACATAGCGGGCAAGTATAGGCGCGTAGAATTGGACAGGTTGTATTCCCTTGTGCATCTTTTAGTACATGACTGGAGTACACTTTCTTGCTTTCACCGTTATTTCGACAGAATACACAAACATTCGCGTTTCGGTTTTTGGATGACTTCGAGCCATTTTCTCCTCCTCGATTTTTGCGGTTCTTTGTGGTAACTTCGCTCTCTCCCGCGTTTCTCTTAACTGTTTGTCTATTGGGCGGACTTCCTGGAGCTAATGCAGATCCCGGAGCTTTGGCGGTAAAGCTCTCAAAGTTCATCTCCTGATCGACAGAGCTGCAGCTTGAAAAAGAGCGATCTGAACCAATGCTATCGCCTCTCGCACGCTGCTTGAATTGAAAGTCGTAAAAGTTGTCGAACTCATTCTGTCTGTCCTCATCACAAATTGCAGTGTTCTTCACCAAATGAATGAGTCCAAAATAATCCCGAAAGAGGCGGAATTCGCCTTCTTCGTCCCACATTGGTTTCAATGAGGTGATGTGACTGCTTCCGGCAAGTTTTGGGTTTGTTCCAAACAAGTCTCCTCGGTAAAAGACGCTTAGCATTTCGTCACCCATTGTAATAACGTTCCGTGGAATAATCTCTTGAATCTGCTTTACAATGTGTGGTTAGATACTCGTGCTACTGGAAGCTGACAGATTGAAAGAAAGTTCAGCGAGCCGTAGCCAGTCTTGTAAACTGCACGCTTTCGATGCCAGCCTGAATAATCGTTCAAATGGGGAAAACAGTCTTTTTAAAGATAATAATACAACTTCTGAGAATGGCAACAATCTGATCCGTTCAACGTTGTGGCTGTCGCTAATAAATCCGTTTCAGCTTGCCAGCTGCCTTTGCGTCTTTCAGATCCCTTTTTGTTACTTGATCATGAGCGACGTAAATGGCTTTCAAAGAGACGACTGGGTTTGCCTTAAGTAGCATTGAAATAACATGTGGCCCATTGTTTTGGCTTTAAAGAGACTCACGCGCTCAGCCAATGAGACGGACGAATTTTAGGACGACCCCCCGCAAAGCCGCGTGTAACTCACGAGTCAGGAGTTTTTTTGTATGTTTTCTCTGAGCGGAGTCACTTGCCGCGACTTTATTGGTCCGTTGTTATTTTTGTGTATGTGCGTTTTGCAAGTATAATATCTCTTTCCGAAGATGAGCAAAATTGTCATTAGAAATTCATCCCTCAGAGACAAAACAGCAGGTACCATAGAGAAAAAAAGAAGAGAAGTTTGTTAAATTTTTTCGAAGGTGAAAATATTGTAGTCGCGGCCGGCTTAGCACTAATAATTCTTATAACAGTTTAATTATGCCTCAAGCTTTCAATTCACAGCCAAAATGTTGAGGCGGAAATCACATTTAAGCTACATACAAGCTATATGAACCGTAGTCACCCGTAATCCTAGCGCTCAATTTGCCCAACACGTGAACTAAGACACGAATAGTTGCTGATCTGTTAATACCCATCGCCCGACACTTTAAAGATGCTAACACGATTTAAGTGAACCAAACCATTAAACAATCTACAAATTTCCAAAGACTCATAGGAGGATTGGAACAATGCGAAGCTGCAAGTGTTTTTATGTGACAACGAAGCAACAATACGATGTTTAGAGTTGTAAATGTGGGAATCGACATAAATTCTGACAGGTGTTTTTTATGGTAATTATTTTCGTGCAACAAAGAAAACTGTGCTGTGGCCTTTTATTCAAAGCATGTTGCATCTGCATTGTCTTATGCTAAAAATCGTTTGCGTGTTTACGTATAAACAGAACCTTAAACTCGAGCAAACCAAAGTGATCGTCACCTTAATTTTTTGCAACAACGTGATTTTCCTATTTTAGTTACTGAGTTTGTCACAGTTTTTACCTCATAATTTTGAACAACTTAGATGTTTTTATTAATAGGAAAAGTAAAGGAGTTTGTTTTGGTAGATATTGCAATAAAAGAGCCTGTATTTCGTCTGCGAAAACGTTTATCGTTTACAATGCGTGTTTTGGTCTACAACTATACGATTTTGGTCATAATCAGTCTCGAAAAACTACTTGACGTCGAGGTAGGGGGAAACATAAAATTCAAGGTGGTAAATGAAAAATAACAAACAAGAAATTTCTGTTCATTTGAAGGCGATAATATTACGTCATACCGAATAAACAGAACTTGTAAAAGTTTAAATTATTTTGTACCGTCAGTTAGTCTATTCAAATTTGAAAAACTCCGAAAGACTTGCTAATAAGGCTAGAAATTTTTAGTCCCAGTTACACTCGGCCGCTTAGGAAAATCGAAGTCAATCAGAAACAGCAGTAGATTTGCTTTTAACTGAGGCCTCAAGTTTATGTTTGCTTTTGAAATTGATAACTGGTGGTGTTTTGTATATTAAGCACAGGTTTCTGTTGAAACTAATCTCGTATTCCGTCTCACCAAAGTTGAACATACAATGATGGAGTTCTGATAGATACCTCTTATATATGGCCTCTCTCACCTATTAGTTCATTTCTTGGTTGCTACCACGTACAAATTATAATTCTACTAATTTAATTTCCAACGACTTGAAAAACTTTTGAAACTAAACCGCCGAGAGCGAAAAACGTGACTTGAATAAGAACAAGTCTTTGTGCTATGAAAACTTAATGTGTATAAACAAACGAACCAAAAAACGACAATATGTAATTAAGTGTAAATGAAATGCTTCTAAATATTTCAACTGAAGCAAAAAAAACTAACTTTGTCATGCTTGGAAATAAAGCTTAGCGATAAATCTTTGCCTTCATTGTGAACGTCAAGGGAAAAAAATAGGACAAATTCGAAAACAAGAGCGAAACAACCGTTTTTATTAATGAGCCCGGAATATAATTGACAAGTTTTTAGAGTATTGTTATAGAGCGAATTATAAAAGCTTCAAAGAGTTTGAGGCGCAAATTGGTTTGGACCTATCGAATAGGTCAATGCGGTGTAAACTGCTTATTAATTTTGTTCATCAGTACTGCTTCATTGAGGACGTTTTATTTCGTTCTTGCCTTTTTGCAGAATCAGTTTATTATTGCAGATGTTTCAAATTGTATAAACAACACCGCTAGAGCTCAAGTTACGGAACCAATTTGGTAGTTGTTTTGATCGATTACAAGTACAATCCACAAAACCTATGCTGTATTTCATGGCTATTCGATCATTACAGTTTATACTATGGCTAATTTCGACATCAGTTACGAAACTTTAATTTCAACTCCGGAGCACGTGTTACGAAAGTATTTTTTTAAGCTTCCTTGGTATTTCAAAGATACAACAGATGAAGATAACTGTGTCTTTTCGCCCAAACAAATACGGAAACACAGAGCATCGATCAGTTAACTCGGACCCAATTAATAACTTAATCGTATTGTTTTGATAGTCGCGAAATCTCTCGAAGATCGAAATAAGATGTGTTGAGATGTCGACAAAACTTTTATCAGTTTAACTGTTAGCTAGTGAGTGACCTCGTCGACAAAACCCGCCAGCATTTCTTTTTCGAAGCTCCGTAACAGAGAAAGTACGGCAATATGACAAAAGAATTGTATTTTTTTCCTGTAGGCAACTATGCTATGTTTCTCAAAACTAGCAACAAAGTAGAGTATGGAATTTATGATAAAGGCAATAAAAATGTTTACAATATCACAAAGGCGCATGGCCTTGCTTTTTCGCTTCTCTTCGAGCTCGTAAAACAACCGGGGGCTTGTGCTAATGATCAAAATTTCAAACTCATTTATTCACACTATCTTTTTAAAACTTTCTAATTTATCGAGAGGCAAAAGCAACCGTTCGAAAATCTAAACGAAAAATCCTGATATGTTAGTGAGAGCACATCCAAAATATTTTGTATCTTGTTTACTGTCACATTGGCGTGGTTTTGTCCAGTAAAGTTGCAGTTGGTCTTGTTTAATACCAGATGTAAACGCACGGCCTCTCTGCAAACTGCATGACATGTGAAGCCTCGAAATTATAGTTTATACGAAATGAACACAAGGCCTTCCACTCAACGGCATATGATGTTTGAATTAGTCTTGTGGCTTAATTATCATTTGAATATAGCGAGATTATATTCCTTAGCTACGGCTTATACCGCGAGAAAAACGCTCTGTCAAAGCGAGAGTTGAATAATAATAAGATCGCATATTTTTTTCTCCGTTGTAAGACGAAGTTGTTTCTGAAACAAGAATCGTTTATGGGATTCACCAGTATGAAGAATAATATTCAACTTTTTAGTAATTGACGACGCTCCATTATATACATGCATGATCAAATTATCTTTAGAGGTTTTCAATCAAAGTTGAAAAGTGATGTGTGAATAACAGCCTACTCCTTAATGGCTTTAATTCAAGCTGAAGTTTAAAAGATTGTTCCATTAAATGTGTCGTTGTACTGTTCTTGTGTAGGGCAACGAAACAAATGCACGCCGGAATAGCGACGGAAATCAGCGATATAATACCGCGTGATTTTTAAGACAAAAGACTCGAAATAGATGGTCAAAAGAAACGCATGGACATTTTCTTCATAATACGAAACATTCTAACTAATTGGATTTTCTATGGTACTTTAACTCATATGCCTCAAGCTCCTTGCAATGTACAAACCAAATAGCGAACGCGGATAATGAACTTTCAAGTATGAACAGTCATGCATTTCTAATGTAAAGCCGACGATGACGTCATAAGCCTCTTGGAAGGGTTTTTAAGAATGTTAATTTTTCATACGCTTTTGAAACCAGCTTGTGCGAAAGCTAAGGTGTTTTAGGAAATCTTTAGCTTGATTTTTGACTTCATTGTTTTTTTTTTCAGTTTCACAAACATTTTGTAAAGGGTAATTGCAATCGTAATGTTTTTTAAAAGTTCTTATCATAGTGTCTGGCCGGTCTCGTCAAACTTTGAAAGGTTTTGGTGTTTTAATGATGAAATTTGCATTTTCACAGCTCTGAATAAAAAGCTAACAATTTAATGATTTGTCGCTGGCTGCTTCTTTTTAATAAAGATAAAAAACCACAATTAGAGTGCCGCTCGCGGAAGAACTTAAAACAATCAAGAAGAGCGGAATAAATACATTCTGTCTGTTCAAATCAGTAATCACCTCGAAGTCCCGAAGTGTTCAAAACAAAAATATGGGAAAAGATTGAAACTCTATACTTCAACTTCATCTGGCTTTTAGCAAATATTTTCTACTGCCGCTTCGGCTAGTAATTTTTAATGGGTATTATCTAGAATATACTTTGGGTAATATGTGCATTGTATATTTCTTAGGTCTTAATGTACTCGTAGATAGCAAGGAAAAGTTACATGGTTTTATCAGTCAGGTTTGTTACGAAATTACGAAATTACAGTCCATCTAAAAAGCAATTCATTATTCTAACCATCTTAAAGGACTGACTTTATTGTTGGGGTTTTCTTTCTAACTGATTAGACAATTACTATCAGCCAGATAAATTGCCCTTAATGCGCTTTAGTTTTTATTTATGGGACTTAAAACAGAAGTGAGAATCTTTTTTGACCGGTAGCTTTCGCTTAATGCTATATCTGATCGAAAAAACACATTTGATTGTTAGTCTAAAAACGAAATACTGTCAGCAATCTTGTACAATATATTGGGCCATCCAACAGAGGAAATTGTACAGTTAAACCCCGGGCTATTTAGCTTTTTGTGTAATGCGGTGTTTGCCTCGAGAAAGATAAGTATTAAGTTGCACAGTGTTTTATAAGTGTCTAGTTTTGTTCTAGGTTTCTACAAAAAGAAAAACCCGAATTAAATCTTGTAAGGAGGCTGGCCAAAACATTAAAACAAATTGTTCAAATCCAGAAGCCAGATTTTTTTCTGATCTAGTGGAGCTGGCCGTGGGATAACTGATTCATAAAGAAAAAGCCGACCGTAGTGACAACAATCAAATTAGATTTCAAACTTTTCAAAAAATGTAGAAAATAAAGCCGAAGGGATCAAAAAAGATTGCATTTCCGCTATAAATTTCCGCTCTTACTAACAAGATAAAAACAAACAAACGAAACGTCTCTCAAGAAACTAAAAGTCAACGCGAAATTTCCATTTACGGGGCGACAGTAATGGATAAAATCAAGCGAAATTGTTTCTATTTATCTTTATAATAAGAGATATCGTGTTCATCAGGCGAAATGTCGCCTTAACACACAAAAGGCACAACTGATAAAACTGGGAATGAGCCAGCTGTCAGTCAGATGCTGTTATAAGGAAGCATTTTAATTTGCTGATCAAATTTTTCTTTGTTTACCTCGGCTTGGAGATGTTCAAACAATTATTAATTATAATGCTCACTAAATGTGGAAGAGCTTTAACAATACTGGACGATGCTACGTGTTCTTGAAAGAAGCTTGTTTTTATTTAAAAGGTCCGGCCACAGCTAAAATATTAATGACTATCAATGTAGCAATGAGTAGACACGAGATCGAATTTTCACCTTAAAAGACAACACTCAAATTAAAGAACTTCCTTTTAAGGCTTCGCTGGTGATAAAAATAATTCTTTACTTTTTCTTTTTTTTTTGCCGAGGGCTTATGTTTTTTCGTTACTTCTTTTTCCTTAAACGCTGGCTGAAATAAAACTTCAGACTTGTAAGAGGCTACTAAATTTGCAGAGTTGAACATTTTAACTCCGAAATGTTGACAAGAATATTTGCATTTCATTTCACTCAGTCGCTAATGATATTTGTAATAACAAAAGTAATAAAAATAGTAATAGTAGTAATAAAATAATATGAAAACGTTTAACTGTCTAACGCATTCATAATGATATTAACACTAACAAAACTGATGATGTTTATTTTTATTAATATGCTGCAATAACGAAAAAACTGGCATCGTTGAAGTGCATGCCTATGACCGAAAAAACTTCGTTATCTCATTAGATAGACCCTGCTATAGAAGCGTTGAATAGCCGTAAAAAATATTTATGTTTATGGTTCTCGCGATATCAACAATTACTGTTTTCAACTGATGACGTCACAAGATTTGAAGGTAAATTCAAAATTTTCAATTTTTAAACCTGCGCTGCAAATCCATAACCTTTAAGTAGATTTTAGCCAAATTTGGACTGGTGATGTATTTCGAGGTTTCCTTCAGAAAAGTAACAATTTTTCATCGCGATGGCAACAAATTCGGTTCCAGGTCCCATTTGTACAAAAACGAATTCTAAGGGAAGAAGTCAAAACAATTGTATTTTTAAGGAACCCAACAATTTTGTCGGGGGAGGTGGTGGGAGGCGGCACATACCCCCTAACCCAACCCTTTCCACTTTTTCAGAGCTCAATTTCTCATAACCTGATTTAGAGGTATTGGTTTTTAATGTATTTTGGACTTCTCTCTCCACATAGAAGGCGTTGGTGCAAGCACTTTATCAATATCTATTTTCATTGAACATGATATTTGATCCTGAAATTCAGTATTTTTGAAAAAGGTGGTGGTTGGCGGCACATAATACTCCATCTCCTAAATTGGGTTCCTAGGAGGTACCATTGTTCTGAAGTTTTCCCTAAGACAAAGAACTTTAGTTTTTTCTTACGTGGTAAGACGAATAGAATTTGTTCTTATATGTTGCAGACTGACCTGGGGTGTGACAAAAAAAACTCCATTAATTCAGAAATTCTGATTTGGAGCCTGAAGAAAACCTCAAAATAATTTATCAGTGCAAGTTTGGCTAAAACTCACCCGAAGGCTATGGATTTACAGCAGACTTCAAAAAGTTGAAAATTGTCTTCAAACCTTATGATGTCATCAGTCAAAAAGATCAAATGTTGATAGCTCGAGAGCTAAAAAGACATAAAGGATTTTAACAACATTTTTTTCACCGCCATTCCTCATTAAAAGCAAGGTCTAGATCTATCCATTGAGATAGTAATTGTAAGTTTGTCATAGACACTCTAACGTTTGGAGCATTTACCGCATATCCTTATTAAGGTAATTAAAAATATGGAGGTTCTTAGGAGTTTTTCAACAAAGAAACAAAGCACAAGTATGCTATACAAACAATCTGGCATTAATGAAGCCCGGTATTACTCACTTATTACTAATTATTATACTCGCAAATGTACCGGGGTTACAAAAGCTGAACAAAGGCCGAATTCAATGTTCTTTATTTGGTTCTATCCTGTGCCATCTTTCCCACGAAACTCAAAGTCCATTCTTTGTTTCTCTTTTTCGATAGCTATAGTGCGCCAGTAGGTTTCCGCTATGGTCTGCCTCGGGGTCTAGGTGTTCACTTAAGAGCGATCTTAGAGACCAACCATTTGATCTTTAAAAAAGATTCCCTGCAAACCAAGTTCCCGAAAAAAAGTACTGCATCATATTCCGAAGGAAAAAATGTAGCATTTCAGAAAAAAGTTCCTGTACGCTGTGGGATATGAAAAAAAAAAATCCTCCTGGTGGCACCTAAGGGGGAGAAGCTGAGGAAGAAACTATTTTGCCCTTTTCCATACACACGTTTTCTTTATGAGATTTCGGCATGCAATTTTTTTTTTCTGTCTTGGATGGCCCTGCAATTTTTCTTCACAAATTCTTCTACTCCCCTCTCCCTCCCCACATGATCAACCGGTCCGTTCCTAAAGTATAATTTGGTTTATCATGTTATTCCCTGAAAAACACTGACTAACACAAAGTATTATCGACCATCTGATAAAAATCTGAGGAAACTTAGAATTTTTGAAAGAACTAAGGAAAAATACTAATGCCTGCTGCTGTGCACAGATTACCTGACCCCGGCCTGCTTGGTAAAAATTCAAATTTCAGTCTCTTCTTGATAGATGACAATATAGTTTTCACCAATAAACTGATAAAAAATATCAAGCTCACGGACATTTACTACTACTACTACTACTACTACTACTACTACTACTACTACTACTACTACTACTACTACTACTACTACTACTAC
>JAOBAT010128942.1:0-12620 GCA_026413305.1 Hydrozoanthus tunicans
TTTTTAATTTTTTAAAAGGTACTTATGAGCAGCACAACTAGACCGCTGAGTTGTATTTCTTTCGATTTTTATTCTCCGACACGTTTCGTCTCTATGTAGGCTTCATCAGGGAGTGACCAAGTTTCATTGTTTATTTCATTTAGCGTTGAAGTGTTATTTCATTTAGGGTGACTCATTTTATTTCATTTAGGGTTGAAAAGTTATTTCATTTAGGGTGAGTCATTTATTTCATTCAGCGTTGATTTTTATTTCATTTAGGGTTAGTATTTCATTTAGCGTTGATTTTTATTTCATTTAAGGTTGGTATTTCATTTAGCGTTGTTATTTCATTTAGCAGTGATACAGTATCCACCAAAGCCTGTCTCAGTACAACAACTTAGAACTGGATCGTTGGTGCCTTGCATGTATATATTGAGCTGAATTTTATAGTGGTCTCAGATCGCCAAGTTTGCAATACAAAAGACAAACATGAGATAAAAACAGATGTTACATACGTTCGGCTAAGTTTAAAAAAAAGAAAACAATGGATTGAGATCAATACAATGCATGAATTGAAATCTGCCGGCTAACGCAAGGCTTACCTCTGCAAGTTCTGTGGTCCCGATCCAAGTAGAACCCAGTCCTACATGAGCAGACGAAACTCCCCTCTGTGTTTGTACAGTTCTGGCCACAACCTCCTCTTCTGACTGCACACTCGTTTCGATCTGACAAACAATGACGAGTTCAGTGTTAAAGAATCGAAAGAACGTTTGCTCCTAGCACTATTGAATTCCGGTTAATGATTGTTTAGAAAGTGTAGTATAAAAACAGTATATAGACTTGCAAATTTACAAGACGTTCCATTTAACCTAAATAATAATTATCTATTTTTAAAAATTTTTTTTGGCTATAACATTATAAGATATCTTAAAATAACAAACGTTTTCGGTCGACTTGACCATCATTAGGTTTAAAGAACTGTGGTTCACGAGATTACATTTAAATACATATCTTGACAAAAGCTATTAAGTAATTTCTCTTAGGAATAAGCGTAATTCAAAATATTTTATCTGTTTGTTTAAACTTGGTTTCAAATTTGCAATGTAAATTGATTCTTTGACTTTACGTATTTCCATTGTTTAATTTAGCTCTGTTTAAAATCTTCCATTCAAAACTATGTTCTTTGTTTCGGCAAAGTGGTAGGCCGGCTCAGAGTTGTGACTTGGATTTTCATGCTCTGATTGTCTTGTTTCGAAATTTCTGCAGGTTTCTCCGACGTAATCTGCTTTACAGCTTAGACACTTGCCGAGGTACACAACGTTTGCAGCGTGTTGAACTTTGTCCTTTAAATTAAATAAAGTTTTAACTTGGCGTGTTGACCATAGTATTTTTAATTTGAAACGATCTTGTGTGAAACAAGATAACTTCCGGAGCAATTTTTTGGATTCAATTTCGTTTTGTCGGCAATATGGCAATCTGATTGAGATGGTTTTGCGTTCATCAAACCAGTGTGTCGGAATTATGGTCTCATCTTCCTTGGGATTCATGAACTCGTTCATAGTTTTCTCGATGAACCATAGTGGGTAGCCAGCTTTCCGGAAAATTCTTTTGATATTTTTAAGTTCCGCGGCTAGCTTTGACGATATGCGTTTAGCTCTGTGTAAGGCAGTGAGAATAGCATTTTTGAATGAATGGAAGATTGTGAGAAGCAGTGAGAATAGCAGTTTTGAATGGAAGATTTTAAACAGTGCTAAACAATGGAAATTACGTAAAGTCAAAGAATCTGTTTGCATTGCAAATTTAAAACCAAGTTTAAATAAACAGATAAAATCTTTTGAACTACGTTTATTCCCAAGATGAATTACTTTATAGCTTTTGTCAAGATATGTTCTCGTGAACCACAGTTCTTTAAATCTGATTATGGTCAAGTCGACCGAAAACGTTTGTTATTTTAACATATCTCATAACATTTATAGCCAAAAAATTGTTTAAAAATATTTTACATGGAGAATTCAGTTTTAAACAATAACTATCTAGGCAAGTTAAAAAGAAAAAGAAGCAAAATCACTCAGGAAAGCACAAAGAAACAAAAGTAATCACGCCCTGGTCAACCAATAGTGCACTACGGCTGTGCTAAACTAAAGTCAGCAGTCAAGTTTTCCTTGAGAATGACAGCTTACGTATTGTAATGTCTGTCTCTGATCGCAGTACAAGAGTTTTCTATAATTAACTAACGTATAAAATGAAGACTGTTGAGTCAAAATAATCGTTGTTTGAAACAAAGGCTTCATGATGCCCAAAAGCTAAATGGTTTATTCATCAAAAGGATAAATTTGTTTTGAATCTAGATTCAAAACTGTTGTTCAGTAAAATTTTAAAATGAGCGTTGTTTTATCTGATGCGTAAAAGTAAACCCAGCTAACACAAGGCTTACCTCTGCAAGTTCTTTGGTCCTGATCCAAGTAGAACCCAGTCCTACATGAGCAGGAGAAACTCCCCTTTGTGTTTCTACAGCGATGGTCGCAGCCTCCGTTGTTGGTTGCACATTCGTCTCGGTCTGACAAACAACACCAAATATAACGTTACAGTGATATTACTTTTTCGGTTTTTGGTTTAAAACTTTTACTCGTAAGACAATAAATTGACTGTGCTAGGAACCATAAACAAAAAAAATAACTGAAAAGGGATGATTATTGATGGAATGTTGGATTATCGGTAAAGAGTTAAAAAACAACAATAAGTTTTGAGTCAGTGCAGAAAGGAATGCGGTAATATCCCACCGATCGATTTCTTGTGACAGTACATATGATTGCAACAAGTTTTATCGATTCCGTTTACCAACTTAATTTTCCGTAGCCTTTAACTATTGTTGGTAAATAAATGTTTCTTGTGTTTAACTGAAACAATCTTTAGAGATTGACGTGGTGATCTTATGCTCAGTTTAATGTCCATACGCAAGGCTTACCTCTGCAAGTTCTGCGGTCCCGATCCAAGTAGAACCCAGTCCTGCATGAGCAAACGAAACTCCCCTCTGTGTTTGTACAGTTCTGGCCACAACCTCCTCTTCTGACTGCACACTCGTTTCGATCTGACAAACAATGACGAGTTCAGTGTTACAGAATCGAAAGAACGTTTGTTCCTAGCACTATTGAATTCTGGTTAAATGATTGTTTAGAAAGTGTAGTATAAAAACAGTATATAGACTTGCAAATTTACAAGACGTTCCATTTAAGATAAATCTGTTACCTTAAAAATAACTAACTAGGCAACTTAAAAAGAA
This sequence comes from Hydrozoanthus tunicans, assembly GCA_026413305.1. Classification (NCBI taxonomy): domain Eukaryota; kingdom Metazoa; phylum Cnidaria; class Anthozoa; order Zoantharia; family Hydrozoanthidae; genus Hydrozoanthus; species Hydrozoanthus tunicans. The sequence continues at coordinate 3,260 of JAOBAT010128942.1, forward strand.
GAAGAAGAAGCAAAATCACTCGCCCTGTTGTTGGTTGCACACTCGTTTCGATCTAATAAACGATGACGAGTTAAGTGTTAAGGAAATTATTATTATTATTATTATTATTATTATTATTATTATTATTATTATTATTATTATTATTATTGCTAAATGTGTATGGAGAGAGCTAGGTGTTAAACCTTAGTGAGTCAGTTCTCCTAGCACCTATTGTATTCGAGATTCTGAATTAGAGTCCGGTTAATAGTTGTTAAGACAGTCTTGTATAAAAACAATATTTAGACTTCCAAACTGACACGATATTCTACTCAATATAACTCTGTTCACTGATAACGTCTAGGCAACATAAAATGAATCACTGGCTGAAAGCACAAAGAAACATCTTTGGACGTACAGCCTCCTCCAGTTTGACACTGCTAGGAATCTTTTCTCATTTCAACTATATATACGGTGATTTCCACCTAAAAACAAGCAGTCGATTTCCTCCTGAGCACTTCATTATTGTGCTGTCTGTCATTTTCGTTTCGTTTTACATGGTTTCCATGGAAGGCCAAGGCTGATGCAACGTCGATATTTCAAAATTTGTTACGTGTTTGCCAAGTAACTCGAACAACAAGATGCTTCCTCTTTAGAGTCATGATTAGATTGATTATAGGAGACATTCGGCATGCTGTTACAATGCACTGATCGAAAGTCCTGCCAAACTTGTGGAATAAGGAACTTACTCGATTGAACCGAAAAGACTGGAAATATCCCTGTCTGTTCACAGAAACACCGAAATCAAAGAGAAAATTGTGTATTCGAATATTCGTTGTTATCTGAAATGAATCAGGTATTATGAAAACGTTTTGCGTTGAATTTATGAATTACATGTACGTCATTAGAAGTTTCATTGAAATAACTTTCAAGTATCCGGCTCAGTTTTTATTGTATAAGAATTAGGTATTCCAAAACAAAGTGTACAATGTTTTTTGTATTTTGTGTTTTAAAAAGCTGATTTAACTCCAAAGAAAGATTTTCTGAATTTGGATTATTACCCAGCGTGAGTGTAGCTTGTTCATTGTATCAACATGTGCGTAGCCTTAAATGGCACCAGTAAATTTGCAAAACACCAATTCAAATAGCGATTATTGCCTAAACCCATGAACAAGACGTTGTTAAATCAGATTTAGACTTAACAGAAAGACCTAAACGCCATAGTTTCGTTGCATATTAAAATGACTTCGTAACAGACAAAAAACCTGTTGAGAGCCACTAAATGGTTTGGTCAAAAACCAAATTATTAACAAGTCACGTTAGATTATAGTTTGCGAAGACACTAAAACTAAAAAATGAAACCAGCTGTGCCGGATATCTCGGCTATTTCCACTTATTTCCTAAAATATTTGTTAAAATGTCAATAAAGTTATCGTTTTTCTCCAAGTGGCTTTTTAAACATACCTTGACATTTCCTGTTATCTAGCGCCAAAAGATACCCTTCTCTGCAGCTGCAGATGTAGGAGCCGTTGTTAATTTTACAATGATGGTCACAAATCCCTAGATGATTGCAATCGTTTATATCTGCAAAAAAAACCCCGCAAAATACTCGTTTCAATTCCATTTGTGTGAAAATAAACAATCACAACAACTATAAACAGTTAAGATCGTTGTTCCTTTTACGTAGGATTTAAGAAAAGCAAAAATTGACTTTTTAATTAATGACACGTACCTCACGTTGTTTTATTTCAGTGACTCATTACTAAAACATTTTTAATCGTTCGATACGACTAACCTATAAATTCAGAACTGTAACTAATACTTCTTCGGCCAATCAGACAGCAAAAACAGAGACAAGAATAAACTCAATTCTGGGGCTTTGCTGCCCAAATTCCACATCCCCTACTAAAAATGGACGTGTTTAACTACCTACAGTTTCAAAACAAAGATGCAGTTACTTGTAGCCAAGTTTCCTGATAAAGTTATAATTTTTCTTGAAGTATTCAGCCAATTTTGAGGCTGAATTTTTCAATATTTCCTTAATCCGTCTTCAAAATCCGCACGATTCCCCAAAATTCGTAAAAACGACAAGACAAATAAGTTTCTACTGTCAAAAGAGGAAGATGTTCCCGCTTTCCGATACCACTGAAGGATCAGAAGTCTTACAGTGTCAACAAAAAACATCTAAATATCAACTAAGAAGAGGATGAACGCATGGTGCAAACCCCGCCATCTTGAAAATGTAAGTTTAACATCAAAACAATGGAAACCGCCAGATCTTGACAAATCGATTTACGCACTGATTCTTGTAACACAGTTCCGCAAACAAAACAGCATACTGCATCATCAGTTCAAGGGCTTAACTCCAAGCACTCATTACTCAAGAATTCATCGTTTCCATCAAATTTTTTATTTTCTTGACAATGTTTGCTTGATCTTATTCATGCAATAATTACACAGACAGCACTAGCGCGTTCAATTTCTCAGGTCCATTTCTTAGCTAAAAACAGCCACAAATCACCTGAACAACCAAAGAAGTCGAGAACATATGTGATTAAGTCCGATGATAGGGATTAATTTGCTTATTTAGACAGAATGTTTTCTTAGTTTGCAGAGAACTAGTATGAATGAACTTTATTGACGATGGTTCGTGTTCACGCTCTAGCGATTTTTGGTCACGTGATTTTTTAATATTAATACTAAAGCAAAACTGCTTCCGGTTCCGCTAAATTTCAAAATGGATGTAAAAAAATGTCGTACAATATTAATTTTGGTCTGAAATCATACTTGTGACTACAAATCAAGTGAGCGCGTAGCTTGTGACTTCAAATCAAATGAGCTCGTTTGATTTTGAAATCACGCGTATGATTTCAGACCAAATTGCACTCCGCTCAGTTCAATTACCATTATGAAGCTTATTGGATTGTAATAATTTTCAGATGTTAAAATAAGTGATTTTTTTATGTTTAGGCGCTGTGAAAGTTACTTTAACGCCAGACCTAACTTTGGCGGAAATAAACTTTTGGAACTTTGTCAAAGTAAAAAGAAAAATGATTCAGCTCCTATTGAAAGCTTGGGTTTCCAAAACTAGTGTTTTTGACGTATTGCTGTTATCAACATCATTTTTCATTATTTCGCTAAAATGAAATGAAGACTCTATCTCGTGATAATGAGATTATCTAGGCGGACCAGTACTTTAAGTGAAATGCACTTCTGACTAACTACTTTGAACTTAAAAATGAACTAGTGATCTAGATGAATTGTTTATGGTATCATCGGATTAAACATAACTTATGCATAGAGAATTCTCTCAGTGCTTTCACCTTTGACAAATCGCAAGACAAGACTCGAAAGATATTGTTTTCAAATAAAACTTACTCAAAAACGAAACTTTATTTAGATTTAAGTAGCTTGTCTTTTATCACTATTGTTAGATGTTCTAAATTTATCATTGTTGAGTTTGCACCATAAAATAACTTTAAAAGTTCGCAATAAGAGAGACTGGCTCAGTAATATAAATTTATACACTAGTTAAATTACTCTGAAGTGAACACCCTCAAAAAGCATTGTACATTGCAGTATAATGATTTGGGATTAGCGTTGAACTCATTGTCTCGAAACTCATTAAATACTTAAAATGTCCAGTTATTTTGCGAAAACCATTGATTACCTTTGCAAACAGAGAACTTGGCTGCATTACTCCAGGTGCCATCCTCAAAACATTGTTTTTTGTGTGGACCAAAAAGACTATATCCAGAAAGACAGTGATAGGAGCAGACTCTTCCCCAAACTCGGTTTCTTGGTTTTTTAGAATCATCACAACCAGGGGGGGAAATGAAGCCATGTTCCAATTTTGGAAGTGGAGGACAATTAACCACTATGGAAGAAGACCGAAGACGTATGTTAGTATAGAAAAGTACACATTTCTGAAATGACCAATCAGTGTTCAAAACAAAGCTTCGTAGGCCTTTGGAGGAAGGTAAGGCTGCACATAGAAGGTGGCTTCGGTGTTTTGTAAAGAGTACTTAAATTTGCTATAATGCCAACGAAGCGTAGACTGGGTCGACATGATTGGTTTTTACGGTTTACTATGGCTCTCTTCAGCCATTCAACGTTTAACTTCTTGCTGGGCCTCAAGAGATTCAACAACCAAAGGAATAATACTTAAAAAGTTAAATTATGCCCAAAAATCAACTTTCGATGCTAGTTTGCTTGATGAAAGAATGAACACAAAACAATGAACTTGATTTACGTTATCGATAACAAAGCTTTTATGTTTGAGTAGCTGTATTGTATATCATGAAGGGAACCTAAAAACAAAACCATCATTTATTAAGCAACGAAAAACGATTCCAAGCGAAATAGGAAAGCCTTTTTAAGGGGTTTAAATCATCTGTCTCATAAATCAAGCCACTTGTGTCTTGACTGATTGTGATAAAATTCAGTTGTTTTAAAGAATGATGATGATTACTAGCGAGCTAATCTCCCTACTTGCAGTCATGGACTGAATTGCGAAGGACGCAGCTCAGGGAGGTCGGACCGAAAGGTTAAGGTGTTAAGGTGCATATTGCTGCCGCTATACGGCCAATGCGTGACCTCGGAGCACAGCTCCACAGCCAGATAGAATTAGCTGGGTGTCGATTACGTTGAGGGAGGAAAACCGGAGAGCCCGAAGAAAAACCCTCGGAGTCAGATTGAGATCGACAAATCTCAGGCCACATGCAAACCCAGGGTTCGATCCCGGGTCCACAGTGGTGGAAGGCACGAGCGCTAACCGCTCGGCCATCCTGACTCCCCGAAAGAGTAAGTAAGATTAAGAAATTAATGGCTCCATCAACATCTAAAATCAGCTGCTTAACAGCGAAATATGTACTCACAAGTTGTATTAACATTTCCATGCCACTTGCCATCAATCCAACATTTCATTCTGTCATCCATTAAACGTTTGTAACCCGTTCGGGCCGTGTAAACACAAACTGCACCGTAATCAGTGGTTGTCAAACCGCCACCTTGGTTGTTAGTGCACGTGTAAGTCGTACCCTTGATATGCGGTGGTCGACCACATGTGATAGCTGGATCGAAAAAGAACACCAATAAAGTTTCGGAAGGACATTTTTAAAGCACTGACAAAAAAAATCAGTAGTACGACAATTTTCCCAAAGAACATAATGATTGGGGAGAGAGAGTCGAAGCCAGAACACCGCGGGCATTTTCTCTTTATTAAGCAAACTCTAACAAAATGCCCATAATATTGCAGCAATAATCTAACAGACTGTTTGATTTGCAATTGATTGCCATAACAACTCGATGAAAATAAATCAGGTTATAGTCGCAATCGATAATTAAAACTGTCGGTCGCCGCTTAAAGTCTAACTAGCTCATTCGCTCTGCCGACGTTTCTCAACAAGCTACCAAAAGACCCGTTTTCTTTGAGATCACTGTAGAAATTTCTTCGCACGAGAACAACATTTCTTCTTGAAATAGGATGGCTCCGAAATTGTATACCAAAACCACGACATCAACCGCTAAACGTAAAAGAAAATTAGTTCAAGAGTGCAGTTATTGCATACATTAACCCGTAGCTTTACTCTTCTTGTACTGTACAGTAAGTTCCTTCCAAACATGCATGAAATTATTGCATATTTCAAAACAAAGCAAGCACTCTGCCAATCATAAAAGTTAAGTTATATGAGCTCATGATCATATTGGTTTGTTACCCCTGCTACGACAGTTAATATCGATTTTTAGTTCTTAAAGGAAGTTTCACTGGTGAAAAAAGTTCTTATGGAGTCATCTAACAAAATTTATTCTTCTATCTCGTTCGTATTGTCGTATGTGGTTGTACTTGCTTGTCGGACAGGTCAAGCAACTAAGGCAGCTAACTTGCAGTTTAAGGGTTTGCTTAGCAGCCTGAAATCGCTGTTTTACATACAAAACTCATACACGCATCAACTTATCGTATTCTCCTACTTTTCCTTCAAATGAAAAAGGAAAATTTAAAAAGTTGATTGTCTCACAAAAAAATGTCAGTTGCGTTTTTGTGATTTGTTTTATATAAATATTTCCAATAGGTTTCACCTCAGCAAGCAAATATGAAAGAAATGACACCAACAAATTGCAAAATCAGCAAGTTTAACTTCAAAGATGGACTCACAAGTTGTATAAACTTCTCCATGCCACTTGCCATCAATCCCACACTTCATACTGTCACCCACTGAACGTTTGAACCCCTGTCGGGCCTTGTAGGTACAAACTACACCGTAATCAGTGGTTGGCAAACCACCACCTTGGTTGTTAGTGCACGTGCGAGTCGTACCCTTAATAATCGGTGGTTGGCCACATGTGATAGCTGGGTTGAAAGAAAAAAATTTTTAAATAGCATCCTCGTAATAGATACAAGAGTGCATAAAATGTACAACAAAACTTTTGATGAACTCCTGTGGTTTTAAGCAATTTTCACTTGGAGATCATAAGGCCTGCCTGGTGCTGGTAAAACCTAGCTGTTATCTGAGTGAACGACGTTTGGCATGAGACTGATATAGGACCAAACGAAGAACAGCAGGACTCCATGTGAATAGCCTGTTACATTACTCAATAACTTATCGTGTTGTTGAAAAGACATACAGCTGTTGTTCAATTTAAAAAACACTTCAAGAAAAATGCTGTTTTTCTTTTGTTGTCGGTTGGATAGAAAGGCCAATTAAATTAATACTTACTTAAAGTTAAGAAGTTCAGTTTTCGCTTGATTCCAACCGTAAACGGCTTCAACTTGCATATTTGCCTTAAGATTACTTTAGCTTTACAATATCCAGATCTATGGGTCTCTTCATTTAATCAAATGTTACCGAACCAATTGCGCATGCGTTAGGTTCTAATTCACTGAAAAATGTTTGAGCGGCCTTGATTCAATACTGGTTGCGTTTGGTTGGATTGACTACATCGGAAACTCAGAGCTAACGTTGCACTTACAGTGGAATTCACTGCATTTCCCTAACTGTTAAAATAAATACTTACCTACGAAAGCTTTATTTCCTGTGAATGAGATGATCGAAGAACAAGAGTTCAGCTCTTCGTTTTAGTTATTATTTTACTGACCTCTGTAACTGAGTACAGAAAACTTATACTTGTTGTCAGCTTTGGCAAATTGTTTAGAGGATTCTTTTCAAAACTATAAACTCTTTAGATTCTATTTAGTCGATCTGAGAAGTTGACCTGCCTTTTAATAAAGTGTTTCCTTTGTTGTTCCATTTTTATGAAATCCTTAAAATTCGATATTTACAATACTAAAGTTCATTTGATCATTCTTTAGGTGTGTTATCACTTAAGTACCAATTAAAACTAAGTAAAAATTTCTCACTCACTGCCGCATGTATGTTTTTTGCCTTCGATCGCTAAAAACAAAGATAGCTCAAAATGATGAATTAAAATGCAAACTGAAATCAAAATATTTTATTTCAAACTCACGGAGTTTCCGCTAACGTCTGTTTTCGACTAAAGGCAAAAGTACAGTTTTTAAACTTTAAAAAGAATCCTGCTTTGAGTAAGAAGCTGTCTTTTACTCTTAAGACTCAAAAGTACAATAGAAATGAGCAATAAATTAAAAGATAAGCTCGTCATGAAGCGTGAAAGAATGCAATAGAGTTGTTTCTATTGGAGTAAAGTGAGAATAATTAATTTGAAAACAGTGTAGGCCGCTCTGAGTCAGGTTGAGTAAGTGAGAATAAAACTGTTCACAGACAGTTTAAATTCTTGAAAAAGCAGTCCAGGTTGATTTTTTGTTGGCGTTAATCTTTTTTTTTTCTAAATAATGCTAGTTATTTCATTTTTATGTCATCCGATTGCACGCATGTGCAATGGATGAAATATCGTGAGGGAGCAATTTTGTCACTCACTCACTCACTCACTCTGCCGTTAGCTTGATTCAACCATATATGGGAAAAAACTCCATATATGGCCACAAAAACATAAATGCGTGCGTTGTCGTAAGAATTCTTCCTTGCATTTTCGAAGCTGTGAACAAGAAGTGTTTTATGTGTTCAGCCTGAGGTACAGGATTTCATTGTCCGCTTTTTAAGATTTATTCTTGGCCCTCGATTTTACATACAAAACGCATGCACGATGACAAGGTAAAGGATTTCATGTAACTTTTGACGAACGATCTCCAATTTCGTTGCGTACAGTAACTCTAATCGAAAACTGGTTTGAGCTTCTTCGCGAAGTATGGAACTTCGATCCGACCTGAATTTTAAACATCACAGTAGAATGTTTGCTGGATTTTTCTTGTTCTTCGGTATTGGGTGGAACTATTCAAGAGTCTCTAATACTTGCCTTCTGCTCCTAGCCTTTTCAGGTCAAGTAAACAACGCGTTCAGACTTCAGTACTAGTCTTCAGTGCTTATCGTGGTTTTTGTCACGATCGCGTGCAAACAACCTGTGGCGTTGTGCGCGAATGTCACAATACAAGTCTCAGTTGCTCCCGTTACAACAAAATATCCCTCCAAAGTAAGAACGGTCTAAAGCAGTCACGAAAATGAATGTAAAAAGCCTATAGAAAATATGATTATACCCTGGAATGTTTTTCTTACTTCCGTCAAACAGTGTAGTAGATGTTCACGTATGGTTATGCTCCGATAAGCACACAAACAAAACATACCAGCTCGTCTTCTATCGATTCTGCCCTTCACAGAAATCTGAATCGTTTGTACAAACGTTTATTATTTTGGTCAGCAATGTTTTGTTTTCATTTCTGCGCACATCGGAATCAATCGGTCGCGCAGACAAATAAAAGCTTGTTTGCCGGTTGGACAAATTTTCGATAAATGTAGTTTGGCATGATGCGTAATGCATCGGCTCCATGGTTCATTGACTGCATAGCATTATTTTTTTGTTAATTACAAAAATTTGGCTTTTTAGATTTCAAATTATGTTTGGTTCTGACTGATATAGCAAGAAATTGCCATTATTTCTAGCCGAAACTATTCATTGTGGTCTATGAAATATGCATCAGAGAGCAACATTAACAAGATAGGAGTTAATAATAATTTCTTAAATCTAAAGAAGTTTAATCGATGATTCTGATCTCATTCTTCTCACTTAAAAGGCAAGCAAATTTGTCTGAAACCAGACTATTTTAAAAAGCAGTACTGAAGGAGCCGCATTATGCTTTTTTTTATAAGAACCAGGAAAAATTTGGCCGAGGCTCATTGTTCTTATTTTTTGGGGATTTGAATCTCAAATTGTTCTTAATTTGTTCTTGTTTCTATGTGTGGTTTAAACCGAAAATATCTAAGTCTAAGGTACTGCAACTGATACATGTATTTGAAAACGGATTGCTTGGCGGGTGTATTCTTGATCAATTCATCCCCTGATTCATTTTCCCGAGACG
>JAOBAT010128953.1:0-12618 GCA_026413305.1 Hydrozoanthus tunicans
GGCAGCAATATGCGCCTTAACATGCTTTCGGTCCGACCTCGTTGAACTGCGTCCTTCGCAATTCAGTCCATGACTGCTAGTAAGGGCGATTAGCTCGCTAGATAATATTATTATTATTATTATTATTATTATTATTATTATTATTATTATTATTATTATTATTATTACTAACAACATATGATGTTAGCGTTTTGATGCTCGGTGAAACACGGCGCTTACAAACTAGCAAAAATATTTAGGCGCGCGCCGCCAGTGCGCCAATAGAATAGTAAAGAGCTTCAGATTCGACAAAGAGTACGCTACGAGTACCAATTTTTTTCCATTCGTCATAATGCGCGTGCCAGAAGTTGTGAAGAAATCACGCCATCTCGTTGTGTTGCCAAAACTCGTCGTCGTCGTCTTGTTTACAACGAGATTTCCAAAAAAAAAACTTGGCGCGTGGACTACGAGGTTTTGGCAACACAACGAGATGGCGTGATTTCTTCGCAACTTCTGGCACGCGCACTATGACGGTTGGGAAAAACTTGTAGTCGTACTCGTTGTCGAATGAGAAGCTCTCTAGTATCATTAGGATCGAAAATACGAGAGTAGAATCGATATCTATGCCGGGCCTAGTATATCTATTGTCTTATTTATTTTCCTGTACATTTTCTTGGCTGTGTAACAACGTTTGCAAAATTCATTTAGGGGCCAACTTGGTAAAGTCCGCGCGATCCAAAGTTAAATATTCCTCGGATAAAATATTGATACACGGTAGTTTTAAAATTTCCTGGGCGTACTTTCTATGTAGTTCTGTTTGCCTTCGTTCCCTATGCATGATCCACGTAAGTGCAAACCTTAGTTAGTATGGTTTAGGAGACAGAAATCTCTGACGCTCTGCTTTGAAGCATCTTTATAGATTGGTGTTACCGATTGATCGCATATTTATAGTTTTAGGCTTGAAATTTTGATACTATGAAAAACGTTACATACCCAAACATAGTTATTGAAAAGTATTAGGTGCTCCATGCAGCTAATTTTTCTTTTCACTACTCGCGGTATTATTTACAACATGCTGATGTGTTACACAAGAACGGCATGCTCTGCTATAGCTGTTTTGCGACCGCGCTTTGGCTTCTGGGACAAATTTGAGAAACGAACCAAGAAAAATTGTTCAAATTTCATTTTTGTTCCGAAGCATGCGCAATTCACTTCTCTAACCATTTTAGCTTTTAAGACTTAGCTCGCAAATATAATTTGTTTAAAAAATCCTTAATGGTGTCTTCTAGTCGTACTTAGCAGAAATGGTTTCAACCATCGTAATTGTAATAATGTTGAGAATCGTAAAAACGTTGCGCGGATTTCAGCAATCCTTATTGTAATAATATCGACGTTTCAACAATCCTATTTGTAATAATGTCCAGATTTCAACAATCCTTATCGTAATAATGAACATTGAGATTTCAACAATCCTAATTGTAATAATGGTGAGATTTCAACAATCCTATTTATAATAACTGAGGTTTCAACAATCCTTATCGACATAATGAACATTGAGAATTCAACAATCCTATTTGTAATAATGTCGAGATTTCAACAATCCTAATTCATAGTGTAATATATTATGTTTAGATTTCAACAATCCTTATCGTAATAATGGTGAGATTTTAACAATCCTATTTATAATAACTGAGATTTCAACAATCCTTATCGCAATATACTGAACATTGAGATTTCAACAATCCTATTTGTAATAATGTTGAGATTTCATCAATCCTTATCGTAATAATATCGAGATTTCAAAAATCCTTATCGTAGTATATCGAAGTTTCAACGTAACAATCCTATTTTTAATAATGTCAAGATTTCAACAATCCTTATCGTAATATTTCAACAATTCTAATTGTAACATTATGTTGAGATTTTAACAATCCTTATCGTATTAATGGTGAGATTTCAACAATCCTAATTGTAATAACTGAGATTTCAACAACCCTTATCGTAATAATGTCGAGATTTTAACAAGCCTAATTGCAGTATGTTGAGATTTCAACAATCCTAACTGTAATATCGTTGAGATTTCAACAATCCCTGTCGTAGTAATTGTGAGATCTATAAACTATTGTTGAAATACATTTGCAGTTTGCCTTTTTGATGATCTGTTACACTGTTAGGTATCCTCCGATATAGCGAATTCGAAAAGTGCAAAGTGGCGGAATTTATTTGATACTGAAAATAATTAAACACCAATAATTGTCTGAGAGTATTTTCCAATTAAAGTGATTATTTCATACACAGGTTCTAATGGCAGTTCATTCTGTTAAAATCAAATTTATCAAGAAACCGCCTCTTGAGCTCGGCTCGGTTTTCTGTGAAGTACTAGTTTTGAAAAGACACCACACCCTGCTACAACAAGCAATGAATCAGTTTGAATTGTAAACACAATTTATGAAAAAAATAAAAGATTTTTGCGAGCTATCTTTCAAAAGAACTGTTTTTTGGTATTGTTCAAACACGGCGCAGATATGCAAATTCACGTTTTAATTATCTAATCTATTGTTTCGGCAGAAGAGTGTTATACAAGTTCGAACGATTGTCACAAAAAAATTAAGTATTAGCAACGCAATTATGCCTTAAGTAAAGAAAGAGAATAAATTTATTTAGAGGTGAAACGGTCCGCGACTGTTGTTTCTGCTAATGTTGCTATTTTACCAATTGATAAAATCCGAACCAGAATTAACTTAAAATATTTGAAAACCTGACTACTTTTGCCGACCACAATCACAGCTGCCCGAGAAAAAATCGTCCCAGACCATCATGACAGGCTTGTCTTCTGGATAAAAAACAGAACAACGTGTTTGTCATATTCTTCTCAAACAGTGTTTGTTTTGTGACAGCAAGGCAAGTTTTCTGTTAAATATTGTTTTTAGACTTCGTTCAACCCTAAAACAGTACAAACAAACCGTTGAAAGCGTCTCTTCGATTGGTAGGCTTTTTATCAGCAAGTTAATTGCAGACACAACTAGATAAGTCTTTCGTTATACCCAACTTAGACTCTCAGGAGAGACATTTTCCTGATTTGTCATTTGGTCTTTGCAGTTCAGGTAAGAACTTATAGTGTTTGTTTACCCTTTCTCAAAATAGTTTTTAGAAATGAATATTTGCTGTTGCAAATATTGCAACAATAAATAGCATTGAAACTGTTAAGCTTTAAATCGAAAAACTGTGCGACTTTTGCCATTTTTCTTCGTGATTATTGACGATTGATCATGTCCATTGATAAACTGTTGAAAAGGGAAAAATATGACTTTGGGTCTCTTTAGATGGAGCGAACTGTCCCGGCAAGCCGAATTCAACGTGGATTGTTTTTCGCTATATCGCCCGTTCGATGAACGCACTCAATTTTTTCCGTTTCTGCATGATTTGGAACAGAAGTCCTTCCCCTTTTCTCTATCTTGCATTGTTCGTTGAATATCTCGCTTTGTTCGCTAAATAAAGCCAGAACAGTTACGCTACGTGTGTCAAAACTATCAAATCTTGTCCCGTCTGGCCGAGATATCTCGGCTGTATGCCTTTACATGCACTAAAGTTGCTCGGCGTTTTGATGTTGTTTGTTAAACCAGTTTAGTTTTAGTGATAGGTTTTCAACGTATATTTTTTTGTTTTACTATCGGCGTTCATCCGAATTCGAAATTTATAAGAGTAACTTGAAATGTTCATAAGTTTTTGTACGAAGTTTTGCAATTATTGCCGAAAGGTCCGAAAATTCTCGTAGTTAAAAAATGCTAGTAAAGTTTATGATTGTAGTCTGCTGATCGAAGAGTAGCTCCTTGACATGTATGAACCTGGAAGGTTTCCAGAACTTCTCTTTGTTCTTCTTTGTTCTCTGTCATAGTTCTAGTACATTGATCGTGGGCTGTTTTGTACGAAAGTGCTAGCATCAAGATTGTCAGACGACAAACTGGGCATTATATCGCATTTTGAGCACACGTTTTGAACAAAGAACGTGGCTTTTAAACCGCACGATTGCAAAAGCGTGTTGACAGGACAGCGAAGTTAAAGTTTATTTCTTCCTTCAGGGCAATCATACCTCTTAGGGACCGACCAATTGGGTCCTCTGGGGGGGGGAGGGGGTGCAGTGGAAGAATTTGTAAAAAATTCTGTCGGATGCTAGAAACAGGCAGCTAAAAGATTTTGAAATAACAACTGAGTACTTCAATTTCAAAAATCTAAGTCAACTTTTACAATAAATCGGTAGTCATTGATTGTTCTTGTTGTCTCAATAGTCTAAAAAAAGACTTTAATACTAGATGATCGTACAAGAAGGAACCGAGGGAAACCATACCCCCACCCCTCTCCCCCCTGACGTTTAGATAAATGAATTAACATTAAGGAAAAGATTAATACGACTTTCTTATGATATGTATTGAATCGAACATAGTAGCAACGTTGGTCAGATGACAGGGTAAAAGAGGAAGTTAGGGGTAAGGGTGGGGGAGGAGGGTAGGGGGTGGGATGGGGGGGCTGCACTGCTTCTTTTGTATTGTCGATGAAAAAAGCAAGACATGCTCTTCCTCAAAGTTATTAACCCAGCGAGGAAAAGCATTAGAGAAATAGTAAAATTGGTATCAGATTGTTTTGGCAAACGAATTCAAATTATTTCTGCTCGAGGAACAAACAATTGATTATAGAAATCGAGTGTTGTTAGGATTATAACCGATGTACCTTAGCAGTACAAGACTTGTACAAGACCTAATAAGGTCTTTTCTTGTATATGAAAAGTTCATTCAATTTTGTTTGCACCTGAGCTTTGTTTTGCCCTTTCTTTTGCACACAATTTAACAAACCAAAGACTAACACAATAAAAGTGACTGCAATTTTTTCCTTTTCAGCTATCTCCCACGATGGATAGCCAACTCAACTCTACAACATTTGCTAACTCGAGCAGCCCTAATATGGAAACAATCTCCGCAACGTTAACGTCAGCAGTTGTCCAGACAACGCTATATTGCTTCCTGCTGTTGATCTCTTCGGTGGGCAATACACTGGTCATTATCATTGTGTATAGGAACCAGTCCCTCCGTAGCACGGTAGATATTTTTATAGTTAATATGGCGGTTTCTGACCTATTGATTCCCGCACTTGCCATCCCCAAACGTATCTCTGAGATGTACCTGGACAGTAAATGGCTAATCGATGGCGTTTTTGGTTCTTTTCTCTGCAAGTTTTTCCCTTTTGCAGAGTACACAGCCAATATGGTCTCCGTATTGAGTTTGGTCATCATTGCCGTCGAACGGTTTAACAGTGTCGTACTTCCGGTCCACAAACCTCTCATTACAAAGACGAACCGTAAATGGTTAATCGCTGCAAGTTGGTTTCTTCCACTTGTTTCATTTGCGCACTTGTATTTTGCTTGGGGGCTCCAAAGGGACTCAACTGGAACACATTGTCGTTACGGATGGAGTCTTCGTGCTTGGAGAGTAGATTTTTATGTTTTCTTTTCGTCTGTAATTGTTGTTCCCACGTTCTTGATAACAACCTTGTATTCGACGATTATCGCGTCTCTCGAAATGCGCAAGCGCAGTTTGAATTTAGCAGATGAACAACGCAAAAGAAGAGAAAAACGAAACAGGAAAATTGTCATTCTTCTTGTTTTGCTGGTTGCTGTGTTTATCTTGTCATGGATGCCCTATTGCATTTTTATTTTTCTTTATCTATACCTTCCAGATTTGATTCTTCGATCTCATCATTACGACAAACTGTATTTTGCAGCCTTGTTTTGCTCACTAGCCTTTACTGCTGTTAATCCATGTTTGTATTACGTTTTTAACAAGACTTACAGGCGCGGCTTCCACAGATGCTTATGCGCATGTCTGCAACGGGTTTGTGGCCGCTGTGCAGCGGATAGCGATCAACGCGGTTTCGCGTCTGACCGCGGAGAAGTTACAGATGCTGAAATGGTGGAAAAACGCAGAGCTAACACAGTTCGTTTCACGGACTTTGGAGTGTGAGAGCTACATAAAAACCGGGGTTTTCTACCGCACTTCCAACTGAGACACTACAATTAACCAAATGGGCTCTTTCACTTTTAAAACAAGAAAGCCAAATACAGTCCGATCATTATTGAGCGGTCAACCTCCACTAGTTAAGCGGCCATTTAAAAAAAAGTCACGATACGTTTCACGTCAATAAACTGCTGTGTTTGATACTTGTATTAAGTGGTCACTTTTCAAAATACTGAGGGTGACCGCTTAATCATGCAAAGACAGCATTTTACTGACGTAAAAAAAATCGGGGCTTTTGAGAGGCCGCTCACGATCAGATTTTATTTGGGGCCGGAAGACGTCCGAGTCAAGGTTTTGCCACTGTTTTTTTTTTTTCAATTTTATTTTTGTGTTCCAAATATTCTGAACTTTACTATTACAAAGCCATAATATAACTCGGTAACAGGGACTGGGACGAAGTGAATTAAAGATGCGAGTATTGATTGAAGAAGCTCGCTATGCTTATAACAAAACTTCGCGACAATGTTAAAGCCCCAAGTACAGGCTGTTCTAACAGCCTCTTGTTTGAAATGAAATCAAAACAATTAATTTAAGTAATGTACTATACTCCATAGCTTACAAGTCAGTGAACAATGGTTGATGTTGTTGATTGAGTTATAACATTTTGTGGTTTTAACTGAAAAAGTTGATACAGTTTGATAGACGTTTTGAGCCTTTCACCGTGAGAGTGGAACTTACTGACTTTTCGGACTGTAGTTGTTTGTACGTTTGAATAAAGAGAAACTTTAAAGTTTGCGAAGGACTATCGCTCGATTCGTTAGCAGCCAAAAACTAAAGACAAAGAAGACTTTAAGCTCTTTAATTTCAGTATCAGGAGTCAAACTGAACCAGTTGGCTTGAGAAAGGATTTTCTACCAAGTCATTGTTGGCTCGCGGACGAATTGGGTAAACCTATAAGTAACGATCCGAGCAAGAACTAGGCTTTATGGCCTCTCGTCACTATGTCATCGGTTTGAATGAGTAAACGAGTGAGTTGTAACCACTCCAATTGAAGCAGGCGTTCCTAGCAGTTATTCAAACATGTGATCGTCGTCAAGGAGATCTCGCTGGCTAAGAGAACGATGGCTCGGGTCACGAATCGGATCAGATTATATTAACTTTTTCTTCTGAAACCATAGTTCACTATGCTAAAACCAATACTAAGGTCGCTGCTCATTAAAAAAATTGCATTTTCATTCTCTTAACTTCAATAACCGTTGTTATGCATTCTGCCTTGAGTCACATGCAGCCTTTGACTACCTATTTTTTCAGTTTTTATTGAGAAACTGTCAGCAGTCTGAGAAGCTTGGCAAAATTTAACGGACCATTTTTTGTTCTTTGGTACATACGTCAAGTTTTTTTCTTCGTTTGCCTTTATTAGATATTAAGTTTGTTATTCACTGAGTATACCTACCTTTGGATTGGAATGTATAGGTTACAGGAATAGCTGTGTTTGTGTTTTTGACATTCTGTAAACAAAGATATTACAATAAGCGTTTGTGAAGGAAGCAGTTGGTAATTAGAACGTACAATAAACCAACAACTAGTACTACAACGACAACAACGACAATTATAATATATCTTCATTTTTTCATCTTAATTCTTTTTACTGTTGTTATCATCAATACTATTATCATCATTATCAAATGATAATTGTCATTACTATCATTATCAATACTATTATTGTTATCATTTTGTATCATTACAATCATCATCATCATTATCATTATTATTATTATTATTATTTTTATTATTATTATTATTATTATTATTATTATTATTATTATTATTATTATTATTATTATCATCATCATCATCATCAATATGTAACCAAGTGCGAGGCCAGTCCGGGAAAATATTTTTTGAAGCCTTGAACGGAACTGTCCGAGCGTAGCGAAATCAGCCCAAATCTTCTCCTCGGTCCTGTATGTTGTTGGACCAATTTTGGACCATTCAGCACGTAGGATTTCGTTAATGGTGCTAGAACTAGAAGTTTGGGTTCAATATAATAACTTTTGATATCATTATTACTAGTATAATTATTGTTACCTTTTCTTACTATACTATTGTTATTATCCGTTAAAGATTATGTATACTGTTATTATTATAATTATTATCATTATCACTATCTATTATTATTATTATTATTATTATTATTATTATTATTATTATTGTGCTTGCGCAATAGGGCAAGCCAAATAAACCGCTTTGCCCCGGCCTGACAACAATGGTGCTCAGCCACCTACACGACACGGGAGTACATCTAAACTTTTGTTGGATAGTGAGGAAATATTTGAAAAATATATTTGAATGAGAAGAATATTGAGTAAAATCAGCAAACCGTTCCTCCTGGCAAGGGACTAGTACAGCTTTGGTTTCAGAACGGTTTGGCATTTTTACATCAAATTTTAACTTCAAAATTAATTTTCAAACTTCCAAAAAAATCACCAAACTCTAAATTCTCTATAAACATACCAATCTTCAAGAAAAAAAAAACTTAAAACTCATCTTCAAATCTTAAAATGTTCAAGCTGATTCCCCTTCATACCATCTGTGTTATAAGCAATACGATTCTGCAGATTCAAATCACGGACAGAGATACCGTACGAAACACGAGGAAAAGTTTAGTAATGGTGGACAGGCTCAAGAATTGCTTGGGTTTACCAGCCGTCAGCCCCCCTTATAAAAGGTTCAAATGAGTATAAAGAAACTATCGTAAATAAAATGAGGTTGGGCCTTGAAAAGATTCATACAACGCCTTTTCTACTCATCAATCTGAACGTTCGTACCTCATACATTCCGTTCATGTTATGATTCTTCAAATGGCGCTTGCATGTGGGAGTTCCCTTAAGGTCTGGTGGAAATAATTACCGGGTGTTAGAAAACAAAAACTGCAAAACCCAAAAAAGGTACTAGTAGAACAATCAAGAATGTCCCAAAAAATTGGAACTAATTATTACAAGCACATCCGTTATAGTCACGTATTGAAACTGTTAATTCTTAATTAGCAAACTAATTGCCAAACTTTTTGCAGGTTAGTCCTAGTGATTGGATTGCAGAATTTACAGCTCTGAGTCTTAATTGGATTTTGAATGTTGCACGTGCAACAACATTCAGTCGGGTAGTTTACTTACTGAAAGAGACCCTTTAAATGTTAATCCGTTAAACACACATGTATTGGTTACCTTGTTTCTTGTTTCCATTCTGTATCACGAATTCTCCCTGTCTGTTCTCCTCCGTAGAACCAATGAGCTCCTGGTAATCACTGCCCATCTGACAATTCAAATACTCGTTCATATCATTGTTCATAGCTTTCAGCATTTCTTTTTTCTCAACTTTGCTTGGTTCTAATTGTTGCGTCGCTGGTTCATTACTGCCATTTGCTTCGTAAGGTGCTTCACAACTGTGAGTTATTGGCAAGATTTTGGTAACTTCTTTTTCGCTCTGGGAGGGGGTCGGGAAAGTTTTGTCGTTTTCTCGGTTCTTCCTTTCAGCTTCACGTGACATGTCTAGGGATTTCTTCTCTTTTTCTGCAAGCTCTTTTGTAGCAAAAGCTGTTCCATTATCCCCTGTATGTTTTCCTTTTTCTTCTTCTTTTTCCTTTGGTTCTCTTTCGTGAACTACTGATGTATAGCAACTAGCTTGTGTCCGACCGCCTGAGATGGTTAGAAATTGATTTAGGTTAATAACTTGTCACATATATTCAAACATCCCGTCGAAAGTGGGATGGAGGGGGGGTTGGCAATAGTTTCTCGTCATTCACAGTTTCCAAGTCAGAATAGTTTTGAATTTAACGATATGATTGCGTTTGGTTGCTATGCTCACAGCAATATCAGTTTTGAAACTTTAAATTAAGCTTCAGTATTGCTCACAAATATGACTGCAGTCACGCTGACGAGGATTTTTGACCTTTGGTACAAGTGACTACAGAAGGTGGTCCAAGATGCATGTGGGGTAATCGGACTCTGATGTAGATGCATATGGCTTTTCTCACTCCACGTTGAGTTTGCAACAGTTCAAGCAAAATCAAACTTTTGCTTGCTCTGGTAAACACACATCCCACAAGCACAGAGACAGGCGTGGCATAGGACAGCAAGTTAGCGGTAATATCGATAAGTGCACTGAGAGGGGACTACTGGTGCCGAAACCAGAGAGGTAATTGAAAAAGAAAGAAAAAAACCCAAATGTTGGGGTTCGTGGAAGATACTCTAGGGTCTAGCTTTTCATCAAAAAATAAAGAAATATAAGAAACAAGTTAGTTCCTAAACCCTTTTACTTGCTAAAAGCTCTAATCAAATTGCATAAAATTTCTTCAAGTATAAAGGCACTTGTAACTTGGATTTCACCAGAAAATCTCAACCCCTCCCTCCCAGTAAGATTTCTTCCCTCAGCACCCAAACCACTCCATTCAACTCGACGCCAGCCCACTCCCAACCACACCGCCTCCCCAACCAATAAAAACAGATAGAGAGCATCGTTCACCAGATAGCAGTGTAGCTCACCTTCGAGTGTGGGTTTGCAGTTATCTTCATTGATTGGGATTGCTTCCACTAATCGAGAAATAACACACAAAATACTTGTTTTAGTTCTAAGACAGGCACGAAAATGACATCTATTTATTTGTACCATACAGATGTATATTTTACGTTGATAAAGAAAAATAAACTCAATGTCGAGAGGTACTGACTGTCTGAAATAACTAAAGAAGCGTAAAAAAGCTAATTGACAAGTGAAGTATAACCAAATAACCATGATCAGTTGGACTGGAGGTACAAAAACTGTAATGGGAACAATAACAAACAAAACACACAATAGAATGATAGTTGGAAAATGTAAACTAGAGAAAGAAAGCTAACGAAATTACAAAATGGTTGACAGGCGTTAACACATGTTAATAAAGTCAGTCTAACTTGAGTTCTTTTCTTGAAATTCTTGAATGAAACAAATCTGAGATCTTAATTAATAGGGTTCAAGTAACCTGATGACAGTTAGGTAAGGATCTAGACGAAGTGGATCTATTTGGTAAAAAACTAAAGTGAAGGAAATGCGTTAACATCCGCCGCAGCCTGCAGACCCAGTCCTCTCGCAAACCTGCTTCTTCTTAGACTAAACTAATGTGCGAGTCAATTCCAACCGCGAGCAACCCCCCCACGGGCAAACCCCGGGCATTTGATAAAAGATGAGCCCCAGGAGGTCGGGCACTTGGCAGTAAGCAGTGTCCTGGCCCCCCGGGCTTTTGCAAACAACAAAAACCTTGTCTAGAGTTTCCAACACCCTCATTTTGGAATATAAAGAACATTTGTCGACCATGCATTTGCTTTATTATTGTTTTTGTCTGGTGGGATCTAGTGTCGTGACCCTAACAGTTCACCAATAGACCATATGACTGTTCATTTTCGATTCACGACTATATAGTATATATGCCACAAGAAGTAGAAACAAAGAACAACCTCTATAAGTGATAAGTTGGGTGAGAGTCACAGTAGATGCACAATATTCTGTTTAGTTTCTGTTCCCGCTGTTTTATCCAGTTCTATTGAGCCGAAATAGTTAAGTTTAGTAAAAATTGACAACTTTTATTTTTTTATATCGGTCTGGTGGACTGGGGGGCCGGGCATTTAACCATCATAGTAGGAACAGGGGCGGGGCATTTGTCCACGAAAATTGAAAATTGCCCGCTGGGCCGGGCATTTGACCAAGTTTTTCAAATGCCCCCCGGGGGGGGGGGGGAAGGAGATGCTCGCGGCTGGAATTGACTTGCACTTAAGACGAGGTTTTTCTTTTACTCATAGCCTAGGATAATCCGAGGTTGGGAGTCCCCCCCCCCCCCACACACACACACACTATTTACTAGTTTGGTGTGTACCTTTACTAAGGGTAATTCGGGCTTTGTTAACCATTTAAAACGCAAAAAATTGCTATGGATTAAGGCGGGGGATGCTCACATGATACCAGATCGAGATTCATTCCGGTGCGAGTTCGTCCCGCTTCCGTACAAATCGCTGCATTTGTTTACTTGATATTTCCAAAGTTTCATACCGAATGACTTGACCTGGAATGAACTCATCCCGGTTTTCACACCCGCATCTCGTTTCGATCCCGAGAATGAAATCTGACCGTAATTTGTAAGAGTGTACGAGTTCATACCGGAAAGAAATGGACGGCCGAGTTGAACGTTTGCGCGCATTGTTAAAAATTTCTTCGAGTATCCGCTGTCTTGGTGCGGGCTCTTCGCAGCTTCAAGTTCCATTCCGGTACGAACTCGTACGAATTTGTTTTAGGAACTTTTTCTTTGAAAGCACAGTGGGAATGAAGTTTCGTTCCGGCAAAAAACTCGTTCTAAACACCGCCGAACTTGGATTCACCAAATATTGTCAATGTTAGGCTTCTGGTGGTGCCACCATCTATATCGTTTGATTTTATTGCCGGCATTGCAATTGTTAGCGTTAAAGTTATAGGTTTATTATCACACTTTTTTGTTGTATCTGTTTGTATCAATGTTGTTAAGTAATGGTCCGTGTAAGAACTAGGCAACCTCCCATTGTTCTGCGGCATTTTGCTTTTCCCAAACCAGAATGTTCGCATTTTCATACTG
>JAOBAT010128964.1:4527-35561 GCA_026413305.1 Hydrozoanthus tunicans
GTAACGTCCCCTCCCCCCCCCCCCACCCCCCAGGCGTCAGGTTGTATAAGGACGTTCTTTGCGTAGCAACAACAGAATATCGCTCCCACGAAGCAGGACAGAACGTTTTAAAAGGAGCTTTTACCTTTTTCCCGGCGATGGCCTTCTCACAATAGTACATTAATATTACCGTTTTATATCATATTGAATTAGTATTATTATTAGAATTTTGTATCACTTACACAAATTGTATTTATTTTATTATGATTGACTTTTTCATATATTTTTAATCTTGTAAACATATTGTATTTCACTTATGTGCAAAAACATGCCAAATAAACCTTCTTTATTATTATTATTATTATTATTATTTTTATTATTATCATCATTATTATTATTATTACTTTACCATCTCTCCTTCTCATCCTTTACCATATCTCTTTCCCATCCCCTACCATCTCTCCTTCCCATCCTTTACCATCTCTCCTTCCCATCTTCTACCATCTCTCCTTCCCATCCTCTAAAGGTTTTATTTTCAAAAAATGAATAGCCATGGTACAACAATTCCGCCGGTATGCGTTGGATCACTGCAGTGATCAAATTGGGCTCACGAAGATAAATGTAAATGAAAAAGAATAGCCAATACAACGCAGAGTTTAAGTTTTTCTCATACAATATTTCGGCTAGCCATACTAGCCTTTTTCAGGTATGGTTTGAAGTTACAACGGTTTTTCACTTAATTATATATGTAGAAACAGCCGAGAAATGTGAAAACCATCAGATCTAGAGTTACATTTAACGGAAATAGAAATATGAGAAGTTAAAAATAAACTAACTTAAAAATAACAGTGAAAGAAAAAACGGTTGAAATTTCAAATTTGAAAAGACCTCATAAATGCAAGGTTAAAGATTAGTAGGTTTCGTCACGTTTATTAAGGCCGTTAGGTTCTAAAGTATTAGCTTTGGTTATTAACCCTTTAACCCCTAAGAGTGCCGAAAGATGTGTTTGTAAATTCTCCTAACTTAAGTTCATAGTATTCCTATGAGAAGTTTGGGAGAATTTCTTTCTTCATCTTCCAGAGTTTTTGGTGGATGATCAAATTTCTTATTCTCAGTACTAACCAACTTGTTTTCTTTTGTTTACTGTAAGGAGAATTTAGATGTTGATAAATGCCTTAGGGCTGAAAGGGTTAAGAAAGTTTTGTAAAAAGTTTTGTAACCAATCATAGCGCGCTTTATACCAGGACTGATTATGGTATCACGTGACTTTTTCAAACCTGGAAGTCTCCATCAAAACGAGGTTAGAGAAAGTTAGAAAATGGCGGCCATGTTTATATGATAACAATTTTTAACATGCATATAACAAAAATAAATGGAAGTTTGTGATGGCCGATGGTGGAGGAACTGAGGAGGTTTTTCAGCAAGAAGGTAAAATTTGCTGCTTTATGTTATGCTTTTAGTTTAAATCGTCCAGACATTACTGATTTTATTGTATAAATGAAATACCTTTATATTAGATTTGAATGATGTATCAACGCTACTTGCGAAATTGGAGGAACTCCACGGAAATAACCAGCTGCTGCAGCAAGAAAAAAAGATTCTCGAGGATGAGTTTGGAAAGAAAAGAGCGATGTTTAGAGAGCTTTACGTCTCAAGGGAAGGTAAGTCCATTTGGCCAATGCCAACGTGAAGGCGGGGTGTAGAAGCAGTTTTTGTTTCGAAATCGAAACTGTAAACAAATCTGTTGTAAAGGACATTGTTCCCCTAAGGCTTGATTACGCTATTTAGTTGTTTTTTTTATACTTGGTGCGTTATGGTCTTTATTATTTTTTCATTCTGTGATTTTGCAAATGCACTTGTTTGAAACTGTGTAATAATTTGTAATCGAAACTGTTGAACATGGTCATAGACATAGGCAGACATTGTTTTATAATTTTGTGAACTTATCAGTTTTTCCGTTTTGATCTTATGAAACTATAGCTTGAAGCTAGATTTAAGATCTACTTTTAATTTCAAATAAATTTTAAAACATGTTATCATGAAATTATTTATTTTTATCTATAGATTTGTAAAGCATGAGAGCTATAGTATATGAAATTATATACAAAGTTGTTAATATTTGAAGCATTGAGGTTCAAAAGTTTTGAAGTGTTTTTGACCCAAGTTTCCCCTTTGGTTGTATTTGCATCAAACTCTCCAGTTGCTATCATTGCATTTGAATAATGATAACAATTATTTCTTTTAAATAAGTTGAGTCAATTTATAGAGCAACTGCAGGTTACCTTGTTGCAAACAGACCTTTTTATTCACCAAGGCTAATGATAGCATCATGGTGAAAGTATCTTTGTGTAGTGACTTTGTGGCCATGCAGTCACATGGTGAAAAATAAAGTATCAGTCCAAGTTTGTCTTATTCTAGAATGAAGTATCTCTGTGTAGTGGCTGCATGGCTATTTGGCTACATGGTGAAAAATAAAGTATCGATCTACATGTGTCGTATCATAATCTGAACAAAGTATCTCAATATAGTGGCAACGTTGCTACAGGGTGAAAATGAATTATCAGTTTACTTGTGCCTTACATTGGAACAAAGTATCTCTATGAGTGGCTACATAGTGAAAAATGATTTACAAGTCTTAATTAATGCCTTATTCGACATAGATGTTGTAGCCACTATGAAGCTGTAGCCATTGGCTACAAAGATGGAGTTTCAAGTTTTAATTACCTCAGGTCGAGAAAATTTATACCACCTGGCTCAAAACTCTCCGTAGTTGCACATGGCCCAGAGACTCTTGCATAACCTCCAGCTATTTACGATATCCACTAGTGCTATTATGAATGAATGTGTGGTGGCTTTTTATGTTAGATTATTGAAAAGCACCTTTTTGTCCAGTGGTAAAACAACAAGGCTTATATATGTTTCCACTATGTGTGTGTTTTCATAATATGTACCATTGTGGTTGCAGTTATAACTCTGATTTACATCATTGGTGAGATTTTTTAACGTTTATGGAAATCATTTCAAGACAATTATATTCGATGAACACATGGATTATTCATCTCATTTAACATATCAATTTCTAAACTGTCAGTTTTGTAAAATGATTCAATGGTGAATAGTGATATTCACCTGGCAAATTGAGGTAGAAAATCGGTTATAGGCCCGGCAAAATTCGCCGTTCGCTGGCCTAAATCTGAAGCCCTGCAAAGATAAAATAGTGAGTGCAGTGTGTTCTGTAGTCTAGCACAATTTATGTACCTTTCCAACAGAAGAGCTGAAGAAAGAGAGAGAGTTGAGCAAGGTTGCTAAAGAAGATGTGGCAAGAATTAGGGAAGAAATGGAGAAAGTTAAAGCTGAGTGCGATGGTTTCAAAGCAGCAGCTGCATTCTCTGAGAATGATCAGAAAGAAGAACTAAAAGCGATTCACAGTCATTATCAAGAAGAAATCATATCCCTAAAGCATATTATGAAAGGTTTGCATTAAAGAACATGCCTCTATCTACTATAGTACAATGAATAATAAATAAAAATTTACTAAACACCAATAAAATCATATGGATAGATATAAAAAGAAGTGATAAATAATGATAAAGAGCAGAGTTTTGGTCTTAAAGAGGGATGCAAAAATGCTAAACTGAGGTTAAATGACTTAGAAAAAAGTTGTGTTGCTGATGTAAAAGAAGCAGAATGAAATAATTCTCCTTACTTGTGATAATCTCTCTCCATGAAAAACATACAGTAAGAATTTTAAAAACATCATTTAACTTTAAAATACACAGTACAATAATCTTAGCAAGCAATGGAAAGGTTTTAACTCCTTTGCAGAGCCTTGTTCACACTAAATGAGAATTTTTTAGATGTTTGCGGTCACGGGCTTTACAACCACTTGACTGCAGCATATTGTCCCAGATGTGGGGATGAAGTATCTGCCTGTGTCCTTGTTCAAATCAGGCCTGTGAGCACAAGTGTAAATTGCCTCCTTGATTCCTCATTCCAACCTTTAATCTTCGTGGTCCAAAACTTCGATTTGGACTTGGTTTTCTGGACAGTCCCTCTTAATATGGTGTGAAACTTCTGAAGAAGTGCTGCTGGGTCATAGGTGTTTCAGTGAATCTGGATTTTAATGTTCGTTCCATTTCGCCAACATATGAACTGAGAGTTTAATGATTTTTTGAAATGACTGAACCAGTACAGAAAAACATTCACAAAAGCAGACAGTAAGAATATTATTTTATTTATTTACCTATACAACCTACCTTTCTAGATTGAAGATTAATTGCTGGGATGAATGGCTTAAGTTCTCTGTCCATGGAGTTTGGACAGTGTGGTGAAAGAAGGCTGCACAAATGTTCATTTACCCTAACAATCTGGGGATCGAACCCGGGGCCTTGCACTTGGGAGTCATAGTTCATACTGACTGAGCCAATTAGCACACTGACTCCTCCTCTCTGTACAATTTATTAATACATGGGAAGTAAAGACCTCATGTTTAGAATAAAAATAATTTCATCATACACTGTACAAGCTTCTAGAAAGTTTGATTTCTGTGACAGTAGTTTTTCAAAAGCAATTCAGGTTTTTCTTAGTAATTGTATCAACTTGGAGAAAACCAAATGTTTGTTGCTTCAAAACCATGATGCAAATCTTTGAATTTTTTTTTCATCTATTGAAGTTATCACTTGGGCTACCTTTGTACTGAAGTTTTCAGTTTTTGAGCTGGCTGTAAATGACTTTATATGAGATGCTGAATTCTCCCAGTGATTATGAAGAAACCCTCTAATTACGGGTCAGAAGCTCTACCCACTGATCAAAAGAGACTCACATGAGGAGCCAAGTCAATGGGAATAGACAAGAACTTAACCATTGACTTGGCTCCCCATTTGAGTCTCTTTAGCTCAGTGAGTAGATCATCTGATTGGTAATCAGGGGGTCGCAGGTGTGAATCCAATCAATGACTCAGAATTTTTTCTGAGCTTTCAACTTGTGAATCAATAGTTTCTTCTTCAGTCACCTACATTGTTTTTGCCCTAGACCCTTCATTTATGGCTACTAAAACTTTCACCTGGCTACCAAACTTTTGCCTCTGGTAGCAAGCTTACTACTTGGAAAAAGTTAACTTTGAGCCCTTTACATTCTTTTTCATTATTCAGAGGCTGTTCTGGAAGCTAAGCATGCCTCTGCCCAGCAGTATGAGCTAGAACAGCGCAACTTAATTGCTAAGAATCAGAAGCTTGAACGACAGAACCAGGATTTGAAAGATCTTTTAGGCCGAAGTCCAGAAGAAGGGAGCAAGGTACAGAATATGCTGTCGGCAGTGACTGAGGCTGTAACAAAAAGGCGCAGCTTAGGATCTGGCGGGTCACATTCAGATGCTGTCATAACAAAGGAGAGTGAAAAGAAACAGTTGGAAGTGAGCATGAAAAAGGTGAGAGTTCCAGATTGTCCATCTTAAAATAATCTTAGATATTAACTACTGATTATTATATGTTGACTAGCTAGAAAAAAAATTATTAACTACCTATAATTAGAACTAATTTGGGAAAGTTCAATGTTTGCATCAATGGACTTAAATTATGGAATTCAATATAAGAAGACTCAAGGGCTGGAATTTATTGAGAAAAAATTGTTGAAGAATCAATCCAGACTATCTGAGTATTATGTTAGTACTTGCCACATAATTTTACTGAATGATGTATTGTATAGTCGCATGAAATACCAACGGAAGGTTTTTCCTTTTACTAAATAAATTGGTATACAGTATCTTCATAGCCTGCAGTAAAGATACTATAATTTTTATTTTTCATGTGGGAGGATATTTTTGTTACCAAGGTGTAATAACCATAATTATTAACCAATTACAAGAGAGTTTCAGCTCAAACGCATGGCTGGTTCTTTTAAAATGGTGTTGTGAAGAAGTATCATCAGTGCTACATTAATTAAGATAAACAGAACATTAATAGGCCGCTTTGGGATACACATTTTATCTACTCATGCTGAAAGTATATTTCACTCCTAAAGTTGCTTTTCTCACATGTGAGAGTGACTTGCAGCTCTCAAAGATAAAATTGACATTCCTGTGTGGCCATATAATAATTATCCTCAATAATATATAGATGACTTTATGTTGAATAAATTATTTTTGTAAAGAATGATCATAATAATTTTTCCACTCAGTCCTGAAATTTTGTGGAAGGATTGTATTACCTGAATTAGCTGACAAACTGTTAACTGAAATGGCACTCTCTTTCAATTATTCATTTTTTACATTCATGCATCTGAACAGAGCAGGAAATTTCCTTTGTTCCAAATATTCTGATTCAATACAATTTGTGCTTATGTTGCAAAGCTAGGGGTCACCCACTGTCGAATAACTTTCTATGGGTTAAGAACAAGATCTTTTGTCATAAAGTACATTTAATTGAAAGATTGCTTCAAGGTTTTATCCAGGTGTATGTATTTTACTGTATTAGTTATGCCACTTAATGTAGGCAGTATTTTAAAAGTTTTTAGGCTTTTACTAGTAGGCCTTATGTATGTTGACATCAAACTAGTCAATTTCACCCCCAAGCATAGACACGAACATTTAGCTTGTGCAAACTGTGTTCATGAAGGAATTATTTTCATTTGTGGTTGCTTTGGGATTTGATTATGAAAATATTTGCACTTTCCTGATTTGAAAGTGAGGCTTGGGGTGTTTGATGTAAAGATGCACAAGGCTTATTACGATGATGACCACAGTAATTCTTGGTGTAGAAAGTAATTCTTTTTTTGTATAATGAAATTGTTTGAAGATGATTTTAATAAGTTATTTTGTATCTGTTGAAGGCTCAAGAGGATGCCCAGGCATGGAAGGAAGTGGTCCTTCCTTTGGAAGAGGTATTTAGGATTAAACTAAACTTTAGCTAGATTTAATTAATAAGTATTAAGTTATATCATTCTATCGGTTTTCAGTGATCTATTCTTACATGAACTATTGTGCCACTCTCTTAAAAATGATTTGCTTTCCCTGATGATTAGCACAACAAAACCCAGCCATCAGGACATCTAAATTTTGTTTCTGGCCCCTTTTTCTCTTTGTTCCTGTTTTTTTCTTTTGCTTGCAGTTCTCACAAAGTCTTCCATGCCCTATTATTATTTATATAAAATTATAAG
This sequence comes from Hydrozoanthus tunicans, assembly GCA_026413305.1. NCBI lineage: Eukaryota > Metazoa > Cnidaria > Anthozoa > Zoantharia > Hydrozoanthidae > Hydrozoanthus > Hydrozoanthus tunicans. The sequence continues at coordinate 11,659 of JAOBAT010128964.1, forward strand.
AAAAATTATAATTAAGTTGAGATATAATTTTTTTTGTTCAAAGGTTTTTATTTTCAAGCTACTTTCATTTTTTAAATCATTTTTTTTTCTCATGACTTACTAGCTTGAGTCCAATAACTAGTGATGGCTATATGTAGTTATTAAATTTTTTACTCAAAATAATTTATTGCGTTGCAATTGGTTCTCCAAATCTCAGTTATCAACTCATATTTACTGAATTAACCATATAATTATGGAAACTAACTCTGTACTATGTGTTTCAAAACTGAATTGTAGTTCTTGATGAATTTTAGCTGTCATTTTCAAGTATCAATAGGTTTGGAAGACTCAAGAAATTATTTAATAAGTATAAAGACAATCGTTTTGTTCATGCTTGTTGGATATGAAATGATTTTTAGCCAATTTAATGTTATACACTCCTCTTTGTTTACTTACCATCTCATACCCAAGACATACTCTTGGAAATTATGATTTGTTATAAATCATTATTTACTTGCTGGCAATGATTGCTTGCTTGGTCAAATGGAGGTGTCCCAGAGAAGATCCACAGACCAAAAAGTTGGTGGCATGAGTCTTGTGGGAGAACCAAACTCAAAAGGGGAAGGGTGGTTAAGGGCAGGTAATGCAAGCATGAACTAATGCCAGGGTGGAGTGGAGAGTTGATGGAAAATACATATGGAAGGAATTTCTGAAAAATTTTCGAGGTGAAGTTACCCAATTAATAATTAACATGCCAAATTTTCTATTACACCCCCCCCCTCCCCCCAAAAAAAGCAAAAGCCCTTTTCAGACAGCTGATAAAAAACTCATATTCAAAGATTGAATTTGTTTGAAAAAAATATACTAGTTTGAACCAATGTAAAATTTGCGCCACAAAGTATACTACTATTTATGTTTACATGTTTCACCTGCAACAACTGGTATTTTGACAGTCTGAGAGGAGCAGGGTTTAGTTAAAATTAATGTATAAATTATGTTTTGATGTGTTTGATAGCTGATTTAAAATGCATGTTAAAAATTAATGATCTCCATAGGAAATTATGCGCTTGAGGGATAAACTAAAAGAAGCTGAGGAGAAAATTGAAGTCACAGATGCAAAACTGAAAGTAAGATCCAGTTCAGTCGTTATTTTAGTGTGATTTTATTGGTTTTACAGTATTGCTGAAAAGAAGTGTTGCATGAATTAGTGTACATGACATGTATGCAGTAATGTGTTGATTAAACAATGTGTCCATTTAGACATTAAACCAGGCTGCATCCCTTGAATTTAAAAGCAAGTGGCACTTAATTGCTATTCTGATGCAGTTGGACATTAATGTTATAAACTAGTGTCAGGATGGTGAAAGTAAAAGAATTTTCCTCAATTTGCTTTCTTGGAAAACAAAGAGTTAGCAAATAACAGTTTTTAGCTTATTAGAACAAAGCCATGGGTGGATTTGACACAACGAATAGTCTTCAAAAAGTGATGCGTATCAATTAGAGTAATTAACCCTGTCAGTAATTACTTGTTGAGATAAATTACAGTAGTTCTAGAATTGCCTTGAGTCAGACTTAATTGCAAACTACAATATACAATCTTCCATTTATTCAAGATTGCAACAAACACCGAAGTGATACGTACTGAATATTATATTTCAGTCACTTATATTTCTAACCAGTGGATAGGCGAATCTACTGTAATTTTTATAATGATTATAGCTCAAGAAAAAGTCGTTACTTTTGTTTCAAAAATATGTGAGTAGTTGTGACAATTATTTTGAGTTGTGGAAAATTTTTTGGTTACTAGACCAACAATTAATGTGTTTTAGTTGATGGAAAAAGATGCAGAGAAAGCAGCAAATGAATTGAATAATAAAAATGAAACTGAAAGTGGGAAAGCACAAGCTTCGATGGAAGAGTTGGAAGAGAAGGTACCTTTTCTGTTGCAAATAGGTTTTTTCCCTGTTTTGAATTTGTAAGTTACATGTCACCAACTTCAAATAAGAGTACAAACATACTTAAAATGTTTTGCTCTACTGTTTATCATCTAAACTCTTTACTCTCTTGCTGTTTTCCTGTCCATGTCTCTACAATCTGAGACTCGTCTGTCAAGATTGCACAAGACTAGTGCTTTGAAGTGACTCATTTTCTCTTAAGGCTTCTTAGAAAGTGTGTCTTCAATCGGTAATTCCTCAGCTGTCATGAAAACCATTTGCTTGACCTTGATTGTTATTTTCAATTCCTGGTCTTTTAAACTCACACATATTAGTGCCCAGCTGATGGGAAATCAACCAAAACTTTGTTGGGGTTTCCCTTCGCTCTTGTATACCTTTGAAAGATTAATAAGCTTTTATAAATCTGTTAATAAAAATGCCAACACATCATGGCAGTGCAATCAGGAAATTGCAGTCAATTCTTCTGCTCTTTTAGGATTGCAACAAATTTCCTTTTAAATCTCTTAAAATTTTTCATGCAATTCCCATTATGATTGTCTTTTTGGTTGTGAATTTTTGCAGCTTCAAGTATTTTTTGTCACTTTTGCAACTGTCGACAGGAACTGTCACTATCACCCAATTGAAAAGCTGCTATCGTGGATGAATGCAATTAATGCACTAAAAAAACAATATGACCCTTATAGCTAGCTTATTTTGCTCATTGACTCATTGTCCAAAATTAATATCTTGGGGTGCCACAACTTGGGCACTATAGTGGTGCAAGTTAGGTACTATATGTTTGAAGAACTGTGAATTAATTGTCCTGTTAGATTTAATATCCACTGTTACTAAGGGTTTATAGAAATCTGCTTAGTTTTCATGAATCTTTAGCATGCAGTTTGCTTGAATCAGTGATAACTACCAATTGTTTTGTGTGAGTTATGAGAGAAGAACTAAGACTTGAGAATCAAAGTCACAAGCAGATTCCATTTTTTGTTAAGAAAAAGAAAATGAATGGTCACTTCATGTAGGTTTTCAAGCTGTGGCTTTAAAGTAAGAACATTTTTAGTTTACATTATGTGAAACCGTTTGTAGCAGGATAAGTGTTAATACCAGCTTATAGCTGTTTTTAACACATGCAGTCATAATTACAATAATTACATATAATTTAAAGGTTAAGGATTTGACCCAATACTTGGAATCTGAGAGATCATCAAGAACTGACTTGGAGATGTTCGTTTCTGTTCTTAACACACAGAAAGGTAGGAAGTTGGTTTTAACTAGTCAATGAGAGAAACAATAATTGAATTATGCACCAAAAAGTTTGAATTTGTAAGTTGAACCTCGATTATCCAGTCCTCAATTATCCGGACTTTTTCTCTGGTCCTGATTTTTTTCATGAATATTAATAAGCTGTAATCCAGAAAACTGAAAGTGGTTGTTTAACATAACATTTTATCTGTTTAATTTTTACGAATTGTGAGTGCCAGGTGACATGAAACAAACACTCGCATACATTCACCTGAAATCTGAATGACTGCTGTAAACACATAAATGCTTCTCATTGAGAAATCATTTATTTTTGTTTTGGTACAATTTTTGTTTGATTAAAATTATATTTTCGTTTATCCGATTAAGCAAATTATTTACCCCAGTCCCAAGGAGTCTGGATAATTGAGGTTTGACTGTACATATACTTTTATTAAATATTTCACTGTATTTATGCTCATCAAGGTTGAGGTTGGGTTTTCCAAGAGCTGTTATTCCATTATGCATCAAGCTGATACAGAATCGGTAGATAGAGGAATTAAACAAGTTTTATGATTTTGCCGAGATTTTGTATTGATCTGCAAAATACACAAAATGCTGAATCCAGCAATCATTCTTGATATGGAATTGTTTCTTACTTGAGAGACAAGATCACAATTTGATTTTGCTGAACTTGATATTTTCTTAAAAGCTGAAGTAGCCAAGTTCATTGCAGGGTAATGCTAAGCTATGTAAAAAGTTCATTATTAATAATATTAATTTGTAATATAGGTTACACATAATACAGTAAACACACACGTAAAAGACCATTGTGCATTTAAAAAACTCGTGCAGAAATAAGTACACATTCAGTCTCAAGAATGAAAATTGTTCTTATATATTTAGCTGGGTGGCATGAGTCACTACAGAGCTAGAAAATTATTCAATATTTATAAAAATTTAAAGACCATGACACAGAATCTGATTGTTGGTCAGGCAATTAGTTGAATTATGTTATTGAAGAACAACTTGATAATTGACACAATCTAACTATGGATGTCATTTAAAACAGATTGAGTTAATTGATTTGCCATTTATTCTTTTGCCACTTATTCCTTTGTAAGGTGTGTTACAAGAAGATGCTGACAAGCTCAAGAGAGATCTTCAAAATGGTACATAAGTATAAATATCAATAACTTTGTGTCTTTATTTCTCTTGTTGCTAACCTCTAAAACGTAGACTCCTTGGACTATGCAGGTTTTAAAAGGATTTTATATTTGGTTATTTAAACATTTTCAATAGTCCAAAAACAGATACTGCTACATAACATGAAGTTCAGTGACCTATCACATTTAATAACAACTCAGTGCTCCTTTGGCATTATAATCAGCACTAGATGGGGGCGGGGTGGGGGGGGGGTTATTGTTAGAGAGGAGGGCTTATTAGAGCCCTTATGGTAATGACATATTGTTCAAGTATATTTAGTCAATATTCTGGTTGAGGTTTGCAGTCATATCATTAACTTAGCCTCATCTATCCTTCCAGGTGATCAGTCTTGATAACATTGAAACTAATTTTAGATCAATGACTGTAATCATAAACTTTTTTTCCAAATTCTTGGTTTATTTCTCACTCACAGTATGTCAGCTACTAGAACAAGAGAAAACTGCCCACATGGAACTGAAGCAAACTTGGCAAAGGGCAAATGATCAGTTCCTAGAAGTGCAGCAGATGCAGGATATGGAGTACCGCCGTCTTTACAGCCTATTAGAGGTGGAGCAGAAACAGCGACTTCAAGAGATGCAGTGGAAGGGTGTAATGACAGCTACTGATGATGGTGATACCCCATTGATTGATCTTGGAAGCAGTGATTCTTCTCCTGCAACACCCAGCTATAACTTCCAGGTATTGAGAGTCGGTTGAGTCACATGGAATAATAATTTTATCTACATGTAGGTATTCTTTGAAGGAGAGAAGGTGAATAGTGACAATGTATACTGAGTCAAAAAGTTTTGAGGTATTTATAATAATAATGATAATATCTAGCAAGCTAATCGCCCTTATTTGCAGTTATGGACTGAATTGCGAAGGATGCAGCTCATCGAGGTCGGACCGAAAGCATGTTAAGGCGCATATTGCTGCCGCTATACGGCCCATGTCTGAGCACAGCTCCACAGCCAGATAGAATTAGCTGGATGTCGATTTTGTTGAGGGAGGAAAACCGGAGAGCGTGGAGAAAAACCCTCAGAGTCAGATTGAGATAGACAAATCTCAGCTCACATGCGGAACTCGGGACTCGATCCCGGGTCCACAGTGGTGGGAGGCACAAGCGCTAACTGCTTGGCCATCCTGACTCCCCATAAGAAATTTTTATTAAAATAGATTCAGGTCAGTTGGATTTGTATGAAATCCTAATTCCCACAATGGTTATGAAGAGATAATAGGGATGATGTGACAAAAAAAGTCCATCAAAAGTCACATAGTATACGGTAATCATTTTGAACAATGTCTTTGGGAAAGAGTAATAAGTGACCAACCGAACCACCATTTCACTTACAAAACACTTGACACTTGTTAATCCTGGAGATTTAGAAGAACAAAAGAAGCTCTCCTAATTGGTCATCACTGCCCATCTCTAAACAAACAAGTTTCTGTTTTCCACTTATCACTCTATTCCAAAGAAGACACCCGACTCTTTACTTTAGCAATTTGCAAGTATAGTTCTCCCACTGCTGGCTATTAAGTTTACAAACTGTGTTTTTAATTAATTTTTATAGCCTGATGATGATCCAAATGGCTTGCTGATTTTTCATAAACACCAAAAAAGTTTTATACAGGTCTATATTATTTTTATTCATTTTATCATAATTTTATGACTCAAGAACAAAATAATTGACCTCAACATATTGTGTAAAAGGATTGAGTTGCATTTTGTTATTGATCTCTACTTCTATTGTGCTGTTGCCTACAGGGTACAACTCCACCTCTTGATTATGCCTCAGAATCTTCGTCACAATGGAATAGCATTCACACTGTACCCTGCACAAACTCATTCAACTCGATGCCATCACCAGGTAGCAGTAAACTAACTAATGACCGAGCCCACTCAGATACAGAATCAGACAAGAAAACAGAGTGCTTGAGAAGAGCTCATTCTGCATCAGATGTTTCCCTTGAAGGTTTAGAAGGTAAATAACAAAGAATTTCTTTCATTTTTTATTTTTCATTTTTTAATTTAGTTACCAGGTTTTTTTACAACATTTATGAACTGCCTACTTTTGCTAGAGTAAGTGTATTAAAATGCAACGGTACATTAATGTTGGAAGTTAAACCAGCTCCTTGAAAGTGCAGTATCAGTAAAAACCTATGGTGCCCTTTATTAAATTAATTTCCTTCCTCTCTCTGTAAGTACTCTCTACATTACACACATGTCAGAGGGCATTCAAAGCAGACCTTCATTCACAGAGGATCTAATTGGAGCCCTCTCTCTAAAAACTGGGCCCTAGCCAACTGAGCTACTGCACCCTGAGTTCCTTGCTGTCGTTTTGTTGTGGAGTGCGTGGTCTTGTTAAGAGCAAATATCTCTAACCATTGCGTGACATGTGGCACAAGTTCAGAAAATCAACCCCAATGACTTTTCGTCCAGAGATAGCTTATGGTGTCCTAAGAAACAGGATATAACTTTTAGGTTCAGGAGTTTTTCCAATTTTGAGAAAAGCTTGAGAAACTGCAGACGGCACGTGTGTGGAAAAATCAATGTATGTATTCAAGTTGTGAACCTAAAAGTTATATCACGTTTCTTAGGACACCATAAGCTATCCCTTGACAAAAAATCATTGGGGTCAAGTTTTTGAACTTGTGCCACATTTCCCGATGTCACGCAGTCCTTACAGAGATTCGCTCTAAACGATAAAGTTTTGTTGTGGAGTTTTCCAAGAGTTAATAGTCAATAAGGCAACAACAAGTAGTATTGTTTTAGTAGAAATCCATGACTGTCAAAAGAATCACTTTTTGATGTCTATTGCTCAACAGATGGTGAGTAGCTTAGTTAATCAGATTGCAGCATTTTTTAATAGTATGCTTGTTGGTTTCTATTTTAACCTTTTAACCTTGTGTGCCCCAGTTACGCCATATCACTTATACTTAAAGGGTTTTGAAATATTTTGGAAATTACTTCTTAATTAAGGTACTGGTAAAACTTGTGTTTTAAGCATGTTTATGTTTGTGTTTTAAGCATGTTGCATGATGTTAATCCAGTTTCAGGTACAGAGGTGTTGAGGACAAAGTCAGCAGATGATATGATAGGCTCTGTACCCACAAGTGGTGCCTCTACACCAGAGGATGTGCCAGACAGTGCAAGACTGCCTGTTGTTACTGGAAACCTACTGTCACCAGCAAAATTCAATAAGAAGCCTAGTGGAAAAATAGATTGGAAAGTTTTCCAAGAAGAGGTAAACATGCTTCCCTTGAAATAGTAAATTTCCAGGAAGGATAAAAATGTATCCCTTGATATGGAAAGTTTTCTAGAAAAAAAGTTAAAATGTGTCCTCTGAAATAGAAAGTTTTCCTGGAAAGAGTTAATATTATTTTATCCCTTGAAATGAAAGATTTTCCAGGAAAAGTTAATACTTATCCCTTGAAATGAAAGATTTTCCAGGAAAAGTTAATATTTATCCCTTGATTTGAAAATTTCCCATACAGTTTAAAAACATAAATCCCCTGAAATAGAATGTTTTCCAAGACGTAAACGTGTACCCCTTAAAACAAAACTTTCCAGAAATAGGTAAACCTGTGAAATAGAAAGTCCAGGAAGAGGTGAACGCGTATCTTTTGAAAAAGAAATTTAAGAAAGGGGAAACTATGTATCTAAAGTTTGAAACAGAGAGTTAATATCAAACCACATTTTATAATGAAGAAAGTGTTTTCTTACAGGTGAAATTTTCCCATAAAGAACAATCCTGTGCAATGTGCATAAACTATGAAAAACAACTGCAGAATGTCCAAGGGGAGAAACAAAAATACCATAACCTTGCTAACAATCTACAAAAAGAACTTGATCAAGAAAAGGTCTGTGAGGTTGCTTTTCTGTGATATCTTTCTAGATTTGAGTCGAAATTAGAGTGTTTTCTTGAAAAAGAGGGGAAAGGGTTTCTCTGCTGTATATATCATAGTGTTTTCTTGGAATAGAGGAAAGTGCTTCTGCTGTATATATCATAGAGGGTTTTCTTGGGAAAGAGGAAAGGGGTTCTTCGCTGTAACATACATCATGAATGTTGTCTTGGAATAGAGGAAAAGGCAGGGACTTCTCTACTGTACATGTATATATTTAATCAGGGTGTTTTCTGGGAATAGAAAAACAAAAATATCTTATTAACAATCTGCTAAAAAGAACTTGATCAAGAAAAGGTATATAAGATGGATTCTCCTTGATAATTTATGTCTCAGAAAAATTTCTGGGAAAAGAGATGAGGACAGGGGGCTTCTCTATAATTATTATAAATGTCTCAGATAACTTTATGGTAATAAAGGCAAGGGAAGGATGGCTTCTGTAGAGATTTTCGTGAACATAGGAGAGGGTAGGGAACATCTCTCATATGTCTTAGAGAGTTTTCTGGGTAGGGGAAACCAAAAGGACAGGAGGCCTTCCCTGTGATATATTTTAGAGACTTTGAACTATTTTAAGGGGATATTAGTTCCTAATTACTAAAAGTTGATGTACTTTGAGGCTTAGAAAGTTAGAACGAGGATATTTATGAGAAATAAATATACTTGTAGCGTAATTACCTTCCAACACACTCATCCAAAATAAAGCGGTGTTTGTGCCCAAACTGGTACTCAAGTTTGGGTTTCCTGTAATCCTAGTCACAACACCATTGGGTATTCAGCATGCTGTTAACTATTTGCCATGCTGTTAACAAAGGGATTTAGCAATGCCTGTTTAATTCTCTGAGATATAATAATTACTGTTTTTGCTATTATATTATAGTTGTTATTGTTGAGAGTGGTTCTATTTTGGCTTCTGTAGAAAGCTCTGTTTAATGAACAGCGCCTTAGGACACAGCTAGAAGAGGCTGTAACAAACTCGGCAGAGGATGCTCAGAGTCAAATCAATACCCAAACTGCTACAGCGACAAAGCTGGAAAACCTGTTGCGCTCACTCCAGGAAAACTTTGAGTCCACTAAACAAGAAGCACACACACAGTTTGTAAGTAAAATACATTTTAGGTGGTTTTCTAGCTGTTTTTGAGCTCATCGAATTAATTTTGTTTAAAACTTTAACCAGTTGGATCATTTTTAACTCTACTTCATCACTTCAAACACAAAAAAGATGAATGGTAAGGAAAAGCATAATATGTTTGAAATATACCGTTCCTATATTATGTAAGAGCAGTAAACTAAAATAATTTTCAAACAGTCAATTTATAACTGCAAATGAAACAGCCATATAGTAGTTAAGGGCCTTTCGTTGAAATCTTAAATATCACTTTATTTTGAAATGAGACTTTCTCACCTGCAGCAAGTGTTATTAGGTGTCTAGATAACTGAAATTTAGGTCCACATAATAAATTTTGTTTGTTGGCACTGCATGTGTGATTAATGTAGAAAGCTCAATGAAAATTCTTAATAAAATTTTTAAAAACAAGTAAATATTTACATACACCATACAAAACGTTAACCAATATTTTGTTTCTTATGTCAGACTAAGTTATTAAATTCAAGGGACGCATTAGAAGTGGAGGTAGGTAAAAGTGTCATGTACCTTATGTATAACAATCGTCAAAAAAGAAAGTTAATGGGCCATCCGAACAAAAGTTTTCATTCCTCTCAAACTGTTACCACTTACAAACAATAGTAGGTGCAGTTGCTTTGTCACTTTTATTACCAAGTGTTAGAGGTGCTGCAGTGGGTTAAACAGTACTTGAACTTGCAACCTGTAGGTGATAAATACTACCAAAAAGTAAACAGTGGCTACTAGGTTCTTACATGTAGAACCTGTGACCAGTTGGCCACTACGTACATACAAGATTGTGTAGAATCTTTGCGACTGACCAACTAACTTTTACTGTTTCCAATAAAATGAAACAATGTGAGTGCGAATAAAGCTTATCTGCTTAATTGGGCAAACAAATATGGAAAGAAATGGTGCACACACAGCTACAGATGCAGTTGTACAGTAATACGGATTACACATTGAAAACAATTAGGTATGGCTACTAAAGTTTGCGCTTAAGGCAGCCAAATTTTTTGTCTATTGTAGCCCGCTTGTTGCTTGAAAAAAAGATGATTTCGATCATTGTTAAACAGAGATAATAAGAAAATTAAATCAACCAATCAGAAATGGTTTCAGCACACACATGTCAGATCGATGATTTCGGTCATTGTTAAACAGAGATAATAAGAAAATTAAATCAACCAATCAGAAATGGTTTCAGCACACACATGTCGGATCTCTTGTACACATAATCATGAAGGCTCTCGAAAAATCATAGAGTACTGATGTTCTTCACTGATATATGTGTAAACACAACATATATAGATTAGAGTGAGGCCTTACCACTGGAACGGGGTACAATCCAATAATTCGGATTTAAGTTACTGGCTGAATGAAAAAGAACAGACGCTGTCGGGAACTAGTATATTTATGAAATAATGACGGTCTAAAACAGTTAATTATCTTTTCAAAATTATAGTCTCACTCAAACATTATATTTAAAACAATTTCTTAGTGCGTAAATTCATTCTATCAACACGTCGATGTGATGAAATTCATAGTCTAAGCAATTACATGGGTCACTGTTATACACTGTTTCAGAAATTAAGAAACTCTTGTGTTGATGTAAAGGTTTGAAATTGATATGCCGAGAGAGGAAGAACTGCTCACTAATATGGTGAAAATAAAGCCAATAAAGCTATACAAGCACGGGAATTAGGAAACATTGGTTACGAGTTAAATATAAAGTCAAAAGTATCAATAAAATCTTTCAAACCTTAAAATGTTGCTTGAGTTTTTTCTATTTGACTGGAAAACCACCGCAATCACTTGGTCGTTGCAACCGCCGTTTTCATTTCAAAATTTTCGCGGTCAGTAGGTTTTAGTACGATTAAACTTACTGACCGCGCTTCTGCTACGGCATATATGGCATGGGTCCAAGTATTGAATACTTGAAAATGAGATCGTGGCAGTAAGCAGAGTTCTGGAACAAAACGAAAAAAGGGTTTGAATTGATTTATTTGATACTTTTGCTTTTTTTATTTCACTCGTAGCCAATGTATCCTGCAGCCCGTGATCAAAGGGTGAAAATCAACAATTTGTTCTTGATCCCAATAACTCGAACCTCCGATATGTTGTAGTATTTTGCATTTCCCATGAGGCTTCGAATTATCGGGGTCCAACTGTAGATTCATTGTGCTTTGACTAATAGTCAGTATTTACTGCTTATGCATTCCAGTTGCAAAGGCTTAGAGCAGACTATGGAGCTTTACAAGACAGTGCACTACAACAATTAACACAGGTTAGCCTCTATGTTTTTTTGCTTTTCTTGGCAGGCTGCTTTCATGTTTTTAAAATGCGTCGATAGAGACAGCTAGACAAATTCTATCTAACCATCTAGTTTCATGGCAATAGCATTTATAGATACAGAGTTTTTATAGAGGGGGTGGTGGGGTTCCAAAAAGGCCCCCCCCAGCCCAAGTCACAGGAAATCTGAAAAAGCCCAGTCTGAATAGGGTTAAATCAAAGTGAGTAGAGTGTTGAACATGTGACGCCACTGAAGTTTCATGTCTGGCCCAACAGCAAGAAAGTAATTCTACCTTGTAATTTCTTTTTCTGTAAGTAGTATTACTGTTGGACGTACTAACTATGTGTTCCACCCCACAGATGGAATCAGATTCTAGAATTGCTGAAATGAAGGATCAGTTACTACATATTAGGGCAGTTTCTGAGAGCACAGAAGAAAGTCTTAGAAATGAGGTAAAATACCGTTGTTTAACAACTCTGTGTTGTCTGTAATTTCCCATTTGACTACCTTTCAAAATTCCCCCCTCGCCCATCCCTGCCAGCACAACATCTCTATTCTACTGCCAATTCCTCACTGACTACCTTTCAAAACTCGCCATTCCCCCAGTAAACCACTGAGGTCATCACATACTTAGTCAGTCTCAGAGACGAGAGAATGATTTTGTTGGAGCACACTGCAGAAGAATTACGTTAGCAAACAATATTTTGGGGCATGCAGCAATTTTATTATTGTATAGGGAGTGCTGGTGGCCTCCTTTCCTCATAATTGGTGTCCTCTTGTTTTCAGATATTATTTCTGAAAGACAGAAGAATGGCTGAGCAGGTTGAAAAGGACAGTTTAGAGGAAGTGTTCCAGTCTGAAGTGGACAGCATGAAGAAAGAGATAAGTTAGTAGAAATATTTTGCTATTTCTAATCATAACCATGCAAAATTGCTTACAACATTGCACGCAATGGAAAAACTGCACTGTGAAGCCACCTCTGATAATGTTGCGAGAAATAATTTTGTCTCTATTCATAAGATAAAAATGCATATCTAATCTTACAAGGAATAAATTTGTGAAAGGTCTGCGCTTAATTACAGTTGATAAGCATTATAACTATTATTAAAACAGTCTTGTGTATATATATTTACAATAAATTTATAAAGCAGTGTTGTAATTAAAAATTGTTCAATTGAAAAAGCTATTTTTGAAATGCTTGTTACTGATTTTTTATCTATTACAGGAAGGTTTTCGTAATCGTTTTGATTAGAGTTTAGTTTTTGGTAGCATGTTGTCTAGAGGAAGGGTTTTATTGTTAACTTTGTTTTCAAGTTAGCGGTCATGCTTTTCGATAAGATTATAATTATCATACAGTACGGACGTGTAGCAGGGCTTATAGCATCTGTTAAGGAAGCTTTGGACGGCAGTTAAGTCGGAGAAACTAGCAGAATAAACTGGAAGTTTTTTTAAGGAGGGACTAGAGAGTTAAAAAAATAATCTATCTAGCTACCTAATCATTGCCTTCCTTACGTATGAAGATATAAAAATAACTGTAAGCTGTGAATATTGATCGGGTATAGGTCTTTACGAACAGAAGCAAGAATATGACAAAGAATGTTTTAATTCATCCAGTTGTATTAAATTATAACTGAAAAATAAATCACTTACTGGAAAATCCTACACAAGTACGTCTCACACGGCCTTCTTCAGGTTTCTGCCGGGTCAGCTTGGACCACGCAAGTGTCACGTGATAGCTGACCCGACCAGCTGACACTTGCGTGGTCAAGAAACCTGAAGAAGGTGTGTGAGATGGCCGAAACGTCGTACTTGTGTAGAACTTTCCAGTAAGTGATATAATTTTCAGTTATAGAATCAAGAACAGTGCAGTTGTCTGCATAGGTAAACTACAGCATGTAGGCTGCCCTAAGAGAACTTTATTATGCACACTTTTTTATTCGCTCTCAATATCTGGTAGGGCAATTTAAATAGCTAATTGTATTTGGTCATAACCCTGCCTTGTAAAAATATGAAATATACAGGTAATGCTGTCGTTTTCGGTCTGAAATGATCAATTTATTCAAAAACGTTCAGTTTGGACATTTTATGACAACTTATGGTTTTATTTGATTATTTTATATGAATTTTATTGTCATTTTTCAGAAGTTTTTTGTTTGGTCTCTTGCAGTAAATCTTAAGTCAGAGCTGAAAAACGAAAAATCATCAAGACAAGAGGTAACCATTTGAGAGCAGTGGCTGTATTAACGTGTTAAAACAGAAATTATAAATACATTCTGGAGGTTGCTGTAAATTATGTTGAAAAATTCTATCAAATTTGAATATAGATTTTTGCCGCTATGGTATATTAGTTTGAAAAAAGATGCAACTACTTTATTTCAACCCTAAATTGTGAGCTTGCAAACTCTCACATTAATTTTCTTTGTATATTTTCTATGAACACGTAATGAGGATTTTGAATCTCATCTTAGATATCTATTCCTAAACAGCCAAAAGACAAATTTGATAGTTTTCATAACTTATTTTCATATACAGTTAACACCCGCATAGAAGAACAAGTAGATTAAGAACACTCAGGCTAAAATGAAATTTGGTTAAGAAAGACATTAGACATTAAAGAAGATGTTCTTATTTAAAAGGCTGGATGGCGTGAGTTACTGAGTTAGGTAATGTTTAGTTTTAAAAGCTTCAGTGACATTAGCACAGATTGTTTCACTGCAGTTATGGGAGTTTTCAGGGTACATTGTTTTTGAACTTGATAAACAAAATTGTAAATGTTACCTTCTGGGTTCTTTAATTTAATTTTTTGAAGCAACTTTAAGAACACCTTAAAAATACGTTCAGGTCGGTTTTTAAGATAACAACCAATAAATACGAACAAGATCAGCCTGAACCTCAAAACATTTGTTCTTTTGTGCAGCTTACTGTATTTGTTGTGAACAGGTCTGAACCATTTCCTATTTCATCTAGGATACCTAGCCAAATTATGAGTTTGTAAATTCACTTAAAGTACAACTACTGGAATCATGGAACTTAGTCTGTTAGAAAGGTTTTGAAAAAGAAGAAAAGTGTAGTTTAAAATTGTTGGTTGCTGAGGTATTAAGGTTCTTCAAGTTTGCAAAAGTTTTACCAAAATAATGACGTCATACAGGAAGCACTCACAAGTGTACAGATCACAAAACAACACTTGTTTCTTGGAATGCCAGATCAATGATCCTGAAACTTTGCACCATTGATCTGAGTTCGATGTGAAATCATGCGTATCACCATACGCGTGCAGTCTAAGGTTTCGGCCAACGGAAGGAGTGAATCAAGATGGCGGCCAACTTAGCGATATTGAAATTTCTGTAAAAAAGTCACGTTTTATAAATTCCACAAAAATCTTTGAAAAAATCGTATTTCCAAAAAAGTCGGCCAGAATCGATTAGTGGCATCTTAACTATAAATGTTATTTTCTATGAATATTTTGCAGTTTTGCCTTTATGGTGGATAACAAGGTATCATATTGCCATATAAAGTAAACAAACGTTTTATGTTATTGTAATGAAAAGACTTAATGTCGATAAGCTGAACCAATGTAGTGCATAAAGAAAGACAATGTGTGACGTGAATGCTAAGGTACTACACTAAGTTTTTTTGCTTCTCCTTCAAAAAACTAATGGCGTTTCGAAAAATTTCTTCTAAAAACAACTTTTGTTAGTATTGAGTGGAAACCAGCTCAGGTTAACCTTTTATTTCTTAAAGTAATTTCTTTTTTGTCTTCCAATATTTTCGGTAAACTTTTTGGGAAAACATTTAATTTCAACCGATGAATCAAACTTTGTATCCTCATTTGTATTTGCACTATAAGGAGAAGATAAGTAGAGGATGTTCGGTACACGCGCGGCGGTGCGAACATTTGAAGTTTATTTTCGAGTGCTAAGAGAGAGATAAACTTCGTACGTTCACGTCAAAGTGTAATTTTCTTTTCATATATAGATGTGATCTTTGTTGATATCTTCATCAGCACATACCAGTGTTCGAATTTAACGCTTGCCCAATTGCCAGCGACAAACAGAAATTCGAACGGGCAAACAAAATATCAACTTTTCGTAACACAGGTTGCCCAGCGGGGCAACTAGAATTTTTACACTTTAGTGAATAATTACTGAGAATCTTAAACTTCTACTTTAAAACAATTCGTCAAAATTTTACCGTTTGAGATGCAAATAAACATCCCTGCTGCCTCAAGTAGTCCGTTTTGAGTGTAAATAAACTTATCAGAAATAATGCTGTATTACCAGTTGGTACTAACCAAATGTACATATATCAGACGGTTGACAGTTTGTTTGTCAGTTAGTTATTTCCTTTGCATCACCCCAAAACGCTTTAGTTAACCTTTGTAATTTATCAACATATCATGTATTGCACCTTAACCACGGAAAACAATTAGTAAGTCGGGCAAGTCAAAATTCACACGGGCAACTGAAAATTCAAAACTAATTGCCCTTTGGGCAACTAACTGAAAACCCTTAAATTCGAACACTGTATACATACATATATTATTGTATCTCCCACTATTGGCTTTGGCAGTTACAATATAACTGTAATTGGGGATATGGAAAATATGTCACTCGTATCCCGGGTATAAATTCTTACCAGTTCTAATAGTGGCTTGTTTTATAGTAAAACACCCATATCTATCTAATAAGTTTTATATATTTTACGAATGAAAGGGTAAGACAATAACAAGAACGAGAAAATTTTCAACTAGTGGATGACATAAAACTAATCAGTTGACCCATATTCAAGTTATTTTTCTTTTGAACACATTAGAATTTTGTTCATTATGATCGTACACTTGTGCCCTCAGGTTGACAGTCAACTAGGCAGAGCAGAACAGTCACTAAAGAACATAGAAACTAAATCTAAGCAAGTTATTGATGTACTCCGTGGACAACTGGAAGAGATGGCAGAAGAGAAGGTAGGGCAGTTGCTTCACTAGGTAAAACCTTGTGTTTGGGGATTCTACACTCTGAGTAGGACAGTTGCTCTTGGTGAAACACTGTATTTGAGGATCCTGCACTCTAAGTAGGGCAGTTGCTCCACTAATTCCTTGTTTTTGAGGATCCTACACTCTAGATGGGACAGTTGTTCCGCTCAATCCTGGTGTTTGAGAATCCTGCACTCTAAGAAAGACAGTTGCTCCACTCAACGCTTGTGTTTGGGGATCCAGCATTCTAAGTAGGACAATTGTTCCGCTCAATCTTTGTGTTTTAGGATCCTGCACTCTAAGTAAGACAGTTGTTCCACTCAATCCCTGTGTTTGAGGATCCTGCACTCTAAGTAGGACAACTGTTCTGCTCAATTCCTGTGTTTGAGGATCCTGCACTCTAAGTAGGACAATTGTTCCGCTCAATCTTTGTAGTTGAGGATCCTACACTCTAAGTAGGACAATTGTTCCGCTCAGTCCTTGTGTTTGAGGATCCTGCACTCTAAGTAGGACAATTGTTCCGCTCAATCTTTGTAGTTGAGGATCCTACACTCTAAGTAGGACAATTGTTCCGCTCAGTCCTTGTGTTTGAGGATCCTGCACTCTAAGTAGGACAACTTTTCAACTCAATCCCTGTGCTTGAGGATCCTGCGCTCTAAGGAGGACAATTGTTCCGCTCAATCTTTGTATTTGAGGATCCTACACTCTAAGTAGGACAATTGTTCCGCTCAGTCCTTGTGTTTGAGGATCTGCACTCTAAGTAGGACAACTTTTCAACTCAATCCCTGTGCTTGAGGATCCTACACTCTAAGTAGGACAATTGTTCCTCTCAATCTTTGTGTTTGAGGATCCTGCACTCTAAGTAGGACAGTTTATTCTCATGTTGTGACGTAGCTGTGTGCTGTTGTGAACTGCCAATGTATCTGTGTAGTATGTGTATTCTCACTATATCTGTTTTATGCCGTGACCTGCTACTGTTGCCAAGTTGGTGTTTTAAGTTCCCTCTGGAAGTACTTCTTGGTCGCATAGTTCTCATTAAGACCAAGCGTGACCATAGTTCACTTTTCAAAAGAAAGGAAGGGTTCAGCACTTGGTAGCTTAGTGTCTTGCTGCGGACCAACTGTACTTAGAGGTTTACTGTCCCTTCCATCTTGCGTCCGTAGATATTTTACCCCCAAACACGGTATCGTTTACATTTACAGGGAAAAGCGGAAGAAGAACGTAACAAATTCAAAAATCAATTACTGTCGCTGAATCAGCAATTAAATGAATCAGAACAAAATCAACGAGATTTCGTAAAGTTGTCGCAGTCATTGCAGGTTTGTGAAGAACTTAGTGCAGTATTTTATCGTTTTCGCATTCTTATAACAACAAAATTGGACAATAGTCAAGAAATTGTAATATTTTTACCTTTAATATAGTTGAGATTCCTTTCGCTCTCAAAATCTGTTAGAATTTTTTTTTTACGAGCGATGTTGTCACGGAATTCCACTACCAAAGTCGTAACAGTGATAGTTCTTGGAAAGCTTAGCTCTTTTGTTTGTATATTCCAGGTTACATGTTTGTACCATACAGTGTTATTGTTCGTATAAAAGAAAATAGTTGTTGACTTGTCCCCTTACAACCATGCTTTTCTCTCTCAGATGCAAATTGCAGAAATCCAAGAATCACAAACTGAAGTTCGGTGGGAACACAAAGACGATGTGTCGAAATGCAGGAAATGCCAGCAACCTTTGCGAACAAGTATGGAAAAGGTAGCTTGTTTTCAAACTTGAATCTAAACGAATACCGAAAACTTTAATCTTGCGACAGCATTGCAGTTAGTTTGATTGTAGAATTAGGAAGTTAAGGATCGGGTCCGTTTTCACTATTACTTGTACCATGGAAAGAACCAGCGAATTTAAAAATATGGCAAGAATCAGAGGGGAGAGGAGGGGGGGGGGAACCTAGACAATGGTGTTCTGCTCTGTCACGTCCTGTCTGCGCCACATATATACACAGGTACGGGTATCATGGTCTGCCACTTCCTGTCTATTCCATCTAAACACACATGTACGGAAGCTAGGCCTCTACTTCCGCCAATTGGCATTGTGTAGCAAATCTGGCAAACCGAATCAAATCAAATCAGAATCTAGGCCATGGTAGAAATCGAGAATACATCTGTAGAATATTGGGGGTTTTTTTTTGGGAAATTCCAGACCATGATGAAAATGAGGAAAAAGTCATGGTATCATGGGTTTTTTTTTCAAGAAATTCCTGAAATATAGTTATTAAATCACTTTAACTTTTTTTCGTTTTGAAGTTGCTAACTATGTTTTCATTGTTTTTCTAGCAACGCTGCGAACATTGCGGTAAGATTTTCTGCAACAACTGTTCATCAAAGACAATTACCAGTGGCGTCAACAAGCGCCAACATCGAGTGTGCGAGTCTTGCTACGCGGCGCTTTCAAAGGACGCCAAATCAACTTACTTTAATACTACTCTTGCTGATGGGAACAGGTGATTTGGGATGACAATATACACATCTCTTCGACTGGACCTAAATCAGTGTAATGCAGAAGAAGGGACTCAATCAGTGTTTTCACAAGTTTGCATTGGAAAGAAAACGTGGTTCCTTGTATTATGTGCCAGAACTGAAGTCGCCGATAGCTTCAAAGAGTTTATTTTAATGGTAAAACAATTTTGCCGGGAATGATGAATGTAGTGCGCAAGTTACTGATGTGGCAATAATCTCGCTAACATCAATTTCTCCGTAATCTTGACACTGTTTCGTTGGTTGGTTACCACACATGATCTCCTAAACTGCTTTCCACTTGAAAGTCCAGCCTGTTAGCAACCGGAGCAGCTTTAAAGATAGTAGATCTTGGTCTGGCTAGACCCCCAGGGAGAGAGAGCAGTGCGCAGTATGTGTGGTTTGCGACGATGTGCCAGTTTCAGACTATAAGCTTCACGGATATTTTATAACGCCTGATACCGGAGGTGGGCTGTTTTTCTAGAACTGGTTATTAGAAGGACATGGTTTTGTCTGATGCCGGTTGTCACTACGTGCTAGCGTTTAAAACAGCTCCAATCTTTATTTTGCTTTGGGTTTCTGTTTACGTTTAAAATATTCTGACTCGTTGTTTCGGGAGAACACCATCCGCGCACTGACCAAAACTGCGTTTGCGCGGTAACTATGGTGATGTTTGTTTCCAACCGCATGCTTTTTCCAGTTCCTTTTCTCTCGCGTACTCTTTTAATCTCAAGACAAACTATAAGTTCGAATTTTACACTTAAAGTTTTTGTGGTATCATTCAGAGAAAAAAAATCTCAATCTGATTAAAATTTTTTGGGAAGCACTCCCCAGTTCAAGTGCCCCTCCCCCATTTTCTCCCTTGCCCCCTCTTCCTTGGCCTTGGAGGCTGGATTGACCTGGTTCTTGAACAAGAGTCGCTCACCTCTCCCGCCTGGTCGTCAACCAAATAAATTGAATACAGTGGTAATTGGAACTGGTCTTGGCTAAACCGCGAGACTGTATCTTTTTCGTGTTCAAGGAACCGCTGGCATAAGTACTGTTGGCGCATGTGCTCAGTCTTGAGCCTCGAACTGAGGTAAAAAATCACGTTCAACAAAGAGGAAGGCAACGTTATTGAGAACGGCAAAGATTTTTGAGAAGTACGAGACCACACGCTGGATGGCGCCAAGCTGTTTCGTTTCGAAAAATAATATGAAAAGTTTATTGAACAGCGTGGACGTTACAGTTTTCTCGTTTGTCATTTACTTTCCAAAAAGAACATTTTACTTGTGTCTCTGTTTAGGAGAAACAGTACTAGCAAATAGGAAGTTATGAGTGTCTCTTGTAGAAAAAAGGGAGCAAAGTTGAAGTTGTTTCTTACTTAGCCGTGCTCGTTGACGTTTTCGCTCTCAGTGCAAAGCTTTCAAGCGGGGCACGTGATTCACTGTCCGACGGTTTTCCATATGGAAAGACGTTGGAAGCCCAGTTGCACGGGCCGTGCGTGCAACCCGTGACAGGAGCTTTAGTCAGGCTCTGCCTACTAGTGGACTTTTATGAGCGATGAATTGAATTTCAAGAAAATCGTTTATATATAAAAAAATCTTTAGCTTACCATTGAAGATAAGCATCGTAAAACTTCGTTACTCTGGTTGAATGCGGTTTTCAGTGGATGCGTCTTTTGCAGACTGCTCAACAGCAGCTATATTTAACATTTATTCTGCTTCAATTGAGATAGATGTTCTTCAAGCCACTGTCAACCGAAGTTGAAGTAGAATAAATGTTTTAGTATGTACCAGCAAGGCAACAAATTTTCTTTCAAGAAAATGAAAGATTTCTAAGGAAAAAAACATTTTTATCACTTGAATCACTGAGTGTGGCGAGAGTTGCGCGAGAGCAGCTTAACATATAACAAACACGTTTGGCAGTTTGTCATTGAAATTGTCGTAAATAGCGTAAAACAGTTTCTTTAGGCTGTTTTAAATATCCCGTATTTTAAAAGCAATTTTTTTCATTATCGTGAAGCGAATACTTATGTCGCCATTTTGTTTCGGTCTCATTATCTGCTATTTCGGAGATAAATATTGTCTCACATGTACTATTTCTACACCAATCAAACCGCGCGTAGCCGAGCTGGTATCTACTAAGAACTTGATTTGCAATATAATTATATAATGTGGGAGTACTAAATACCCCCAAATTTTCCCAATTTTGATTCAGTCAGATTTACGTTTCTCGTAACACTTTATTTTTCACAGAAACGAGACAGTTCATGTGGGGAATACCTAACATTACAAATTTCCAAAATATGGATTGAATCTTCAAATTTATAATTTAGAAAAAGTGGTTTCGAATAAACAGAAAGAATGTAATAAGGCATGTTATGCCAGTGAAAAATATATAATGTTCCCTAGTTATATCTCATGCACCAAATTTTATTAAACTTGTAGAAGCATCTTCGAGTTTATTACATGTCTTTTAAAAATAAAATGCTCACGTTTTCATCTCGCGCCTTTGAAGTGATGAAGTTGGGGTCTTGGTGAATATGAAAATCTAATTTTTTTACTGTTAACCAAAGTCAACCAAGTTTTAATTGTTAAATTCGAAGCAGTTTTATTTTTCAGTTTTAATTTTGATCCTAGAGTCTTGCCTAGGCGGACGTCTATGTCTCTTTCAATTTACTATCATTCGCGTTGCGAAATTGTTCTGTTTCACTGGTACAATTAAAGTTTTGCAGGAGAGCTGCAACTGATACATGGCACAACCAAACAAGCTCATTCATTTGACCTGGAATGCAATCTTTTTTAATCCTTGAACGACGTCATCATCCAGACCCTAAGAGAATATTCATGTGCCGACTTCGAACAGGAACTAAAAATCGAGATCAAAACCGCTTTTTTCAACTTTTTCATTCTTCCTCCCAATTGGGGAGGGATTAGTTGCACTGAAAGTTGCCGCTTCACTAGGCGGCAAGCAGCACATAGAATGCATGCTTGACCTTCCCCAAGTTCTGGTCTAACCATCGATGAGGGGGAACTGGGGGTGGGGGTATTTTATTCATGTCCTACAGCGTGAAGAACAAGACAGTACCTGGATCTATTTTTGAACAAGCAACATCTTTTGGTTGGTGTATTTCCACGCTTACGTAATTCAAGGAGTACAAAAGATTGCAGTTCGGGGACGAGTTGTTCAAAAGACGATTAGCCCCCAACTGACAACCCATAAGTTTTGTTCAGAGATAATACTGGTTTAAAGTTAATTGGCTTTTGAACAAACGGCCCCTTGTCAATGACTAAACTTGTTCGATTGTACAATGCATCGCTGCAAGTGCAAAACTCGAGTTTGTACCAGTTAAACAAAAAAATCTCGTAACACGAATGAGAGTAAATCATCGTGACTGAGGACACCTATTGAAAGTATTCAATTATCTCACGATGTAAGCGGTTAAGGACCGCGGGACTGGCAGGCAAGTGAATGGAAGAACGAAAAAACGGGACGTCCGCCAAGGCAAGACTCGAGGATCAAACTAAATCATTTCTTCATGATGGGGAACTTCCATAGCGTCCATAGAAAATGAAATCAGAACTCTTCCACCAAGAAGTTAGACTAAAATGTCTCCCACTTTTCCTCATACTCGCAAGGCTACCTTTCTACTCTTTTTTTTTCCTTCGGTTTATGTTGCAGGATATTTGTTTTATTTTCACAAGTTTCTGTAGGATTTTTTCGAGAAAATTGCTTGCAGGGAGTTTTTTTTTAAAAAAGCCCATCCCCCTCTTAAAGATTGGCCCCTAAGCTTGCAAGAATTTTTTAGTTTAAATCTCTTATATGCAAGTTAAATTCAATATATACAAGACGAAATGATGAAGGGGTAACTTGAAAGTTAAACTATTTTCCCCAAAGCAAAAGACAAAGAAAGGTTAAACATTTTATTTATGGCAGATTACAATTGTTCCAGCCGGACTGTAACCGAACCCTAGTATAGGCTAACTGTTTATGAAGTCATCGAGTTCGAATTTTAAGGTTAACTGCCAAAGTATACAGCGTTTTAATTAGTGATGGACAACATAGTGATAAGACCC
Organism: Hydrozoanthus tunicans; assembly: GCA_026413305.1. Lineage (NCBI taxonomy): Eukaryota > Metazoa > Cnidaria > Anthozoa > Zoantharia > Hydrozoanthidae > Hydrozoanthus > Hydrozoanthus tunicans. The sequence continues at coordinate 34,878 of JAOBAT010128964.1, forward strand.
CGTCGACGATTTCTGTTTCTGTTACCCCAGCCGCCGGCTCGCAAGCCACAACTAAAACTCTCATACTGATATGTCCTTTTTGAAAGTCTCTTCTTTAATCTAATTAAGAATCGTGTTCTGTCGGGACACTTCACTCAGTTCAGTCATGCTACATTAGCGTTTTTTTAAAATGAATGCCAAAACAAACGAACGAACAAAGAACAAGCGCTCAGGTGCGAGCGGCCGACTGAAAAACAAAGGATATTAAAAAATTTTTTAAATGTTAAAAGGTCTTTAATTATGACGTGTGAAAAATGACGTAAAAGGGTTCAAAGTGCTGAAGGTAAATGAAGACGGGATGGTTCCTAGCCTTTTTAAACTGTTCGATCTCGCAGCTGCCAGTCTCCGAATTTCGCATTCTTGAAAATTATTACAATGTTCTCTAAAACAATTATCGTACACGCTCTAATAAGCTACCGAGAGGGTTATTTTATTGACCTTTTAAACGGGGGCTTGTAGACATAAATGTAATGTTCATGAAGTCTGATTACCAAACTAATTTAATAGCCACTCGAAACTCTGTGTTAACATTTTTCAAAAACTGAAACATAAATAATCGTTGACAAAATGTATTTTTGATACAGGGCACCATATGTTTTAACTCAATCATTTTTTTTTGTTGGGAGAGAGAGAGAGAGAGGGGGG
>JAOBAT010128976.1:0-12612 GCA_026413305.1 Hydrozoanthus tunicans
GGGATGGGGGTTATTATAGAAGGGGGCTTATCAGAGCTTTTACTATAAGTTGAACGTTCACCGAGAAGAACGTTTCTTGGAGGGAATGTTGAACTTCTAGTGGAGGAGACCGCTGACAAACTTTGTAAATAACAAATCATGGCTTATTAACATAACATATAACAACATATTATAACATATTATAGACGCCAATGTAGTTTGGCAGTTCTTTTGTATCACATTCAAAGGATACGTGGGATTTATGACATATTTTGAAATGAACAATTGTTATTTGTACATCTTCGATATTGGTGTAAAATTTAGCAACCTGTAAATAACAAATCATGACTTATAGTAACATACTATTGACGCCAATGTAGTCTGGCAGTTCTTTTGTATCACATTCAAAGAATACGTTGTATTTATGACATATTTTGAAATGAACAAATGTTATTTATATATCTCTGATATTGATGTAAAGTTTAGCGATCTGTAAATGTTGCGCAATCCAGTTTACTCCCCCGATCTCGCACAGCATTTCAACACCAAGCCTCACTTTGATGCACCTGCGACGTCATCGTGAACAAGGGCTAATTTGCTTAATATTTTTCTAGCAGAAAGATTTAAAAAATGATTACAAGAAATGATCATAGTTTTAGCATAATTAAAGCTTAAGATGAGCACAATATTGTGCTGCCTTTGCTATAACAGTTTAATCAAAATTCACAATGTGTTGTGCAAGAAGTATAGTGTAAATATACCCCAACCCTCTATCAACCCCAAAGAAATTCCACCTACTTCCGTTGTTTGAAAGGAAGGGGTTAAAACTTCTAAATACTCTATTCTGTCCTTGGGGGCAAAGGGGGGGGGGGTGGATGCTTAAAAAAAGGTAAAGTGGTGCATTTATACAGCGCCTTTTCCATATGAATGCTCAAAGGCGTTTTACAATGATCAGTTTACCCTCAGCGGACCGGAAGCATATATAGGCGCCTCAGGCAGTCGCTTCAAAGCGGTCCATAAATGCTAGTACGAAAGATGGAAGCTTCGACCAGGCCCGGGAACGAACCGGGGACCCCAGGATTGAGAGGCATAGATTTATCACTGCTCCAACCCCTCCGCTACGTCGCACGCTAGTCGCCCTAAGTTTTCTCGTGTCGCGAGCGAGCAAATCCACGTGGTTGATAAAAACAAAGCTAGCTGAAGTAGAAAACCCGATAATCGACCAAAAAGAAGCCACTCTCAAAGCAATCACAGCTAAAACAATATTTTTATGTAAAGACGTTTGTGAAGTTTCTAGAAGATGAAAAACTTCCATTTGAGTTTATTGTTGTGTTTAACGCAAGAGCCATTTGCCCTTCTCACACGATGTCAAGTTTTCTATTGATGAAAAATTCTTCTCTTAGTTTCTGGTATTTTACTTTTTACCAGGAAGTACGCTGCACTGTTTTTATATTTGATTAAGTTGCTTACTTAATTGCAAAACACAAGTCTTGTTCTAGATTCTAAACTGAAACAAAATAAATTAAAAGAGCGTACTTTCAGACGCGATATTCTGCACGATGTTTCTACTAAACTTAATCCTTAAATTAAAAGAGCTTTAAATAGCTTTGGCTTGCACGAAAACTATTCAATGTTAAACCTTGGAAACATCAACTCGATCCACTCATCCTTGTTGATTTTCCCGTCCTGATCCCCATCAACTAAATAAATATCTTTTTGTGCCTTTTCCTGCGTTAGTTCTTGGCCAATATCTTCACAGAAGGTCTGTAGTTCTGTTGCGCCGATCAGGCCATCCTTGTCTGTGTCTAACTCCATAAAAAGTTCAGATAATGTTTGCTCTTTTGTCATCATAGCTTCGAAGTCGGCAAGATTAGGAATAAATGTCAACAGGTTTAGCTTTCCATTAGTCCAGTCTGAAACGTAACAAGAAATGTAAACGTTAGTGAAAATATTTTCGTATTTGATGAACCAATTTGAAATCTCGCCAATAGCTTAGATTATTGTTCCAAGCGTCCGCCATAAAAACCATTTAGAACGCCGTTTAGCTTGTTGCGGGTAAGTGAAGAACTAGAAGTATTAAATGTGTTGCTAATTCTCCCAACTAGAAGCCATAATTTTGCTGTTATCAGCTTAGGAGAATTTTGCTTTTCATCTTCGGTAGTTTTCAATGGGGTTTGATCAATTTCCATTAATTCGTTACAGAACGGCTTGTTTTGTATGAGTTTTGTAGGGAGAAGTTAGATGTTGAAAAACTGGCTTTGGTTATAATCAATCTTTTTTAAATGAAATCCTTTAGGATGTTGAGATCATATTTAAATTTATTTTTTTCTCGTGCCGCGCTGATTTTCCGAGAAATGGCGTGTTTCGGGTTGGTGAACGTGGGCGCTTGTCAACTTGTCAGCGGTTAGTTTTGTCATAAGCTCGCTTACACAGTCAAAAGTGAAAGTTAAAACTTAAATTGTGTGCGGTGTCTCTCTTTAATGGTGAATCTGTTCTGTTCTTGCCATTTCTTCCCCATATCTGTCCTCATATTCTCACTCCTATCTCTGAATTACCGACACAATGCGGCACGTAATGTGACTCGAAGAGTGGAGCATTCACTAATCCAACTTCAAGGTTTGAGTCAATAACAAATGATTACCCTTCAAGAATGAAGGGAGATGAATGGTCACTTCCAAGGATTTTATCAATGGGTTCAGATTGAAGTTAAATAAACTGTAAAAACAACTTAAATCCGATAAGCATTATGAATACCCTACTTCGGTTGAGTTTCATCAAATAATTAAAAAGTCGAAACCGTATTCTTTCCTTATCAGAAACTGAATATTGTCGTATCTTGTTGAAAATAATGTAAATGAATTGCTTGCATTCGTCGTATGATCGATTTCTCATTTTCTTTTCAAATCGCCTCTAGCAACAAATTTGTTGTGTCAGTATATGCAGAAAGTTCGGCTTGAGTTCTTTTTGTTACCACTCTCCAACTAATGGATTTAAAATTGAGTTTCGCCACCCCATATAAAGATATACAAAGAGATTTTCAAGATTTTTTCTTAACTAGTGGGTAATGTTTGATTGTGTTTTTATTACTTTCTGCCTGGTGTGATTTTCTTCGTTTAAGTCCCTATAAAATTTATTTTTTTACTTTTTATTTTAAAACTGTTGTCATCTATGATCTCAAAATTTGAATAATCACCAAAGAACGAAAATTTCCACGTCCTAGTATGCTTTTAAATAAAAAAAAATTTGACCGAGCAGGCCTGGGACTGGTAGCCTGTGACGTAGCAGCATTGAGTTGTGTGATTTTGTTTAAAAAAGTTTCATTTCTGTAAAAAGATAAGAAAATTTTTATTTCAAACAATTTCAAGGGAATAATTCGTTAATTAAAGTCATAACAATGTGACTATTGTAGCCAGAATCTATATTGTTTTGAGATTAAAAAGATTGTCACTGCTTCATGCCTCATGCTACGTAATATGCCTCCTGCTACGTCAGCAATGCAAAGTCAAGCCTAAAAAAAGGAACAGGAACAGCGAGAATATGTTACGTTTTGGAAAATTGTTATTCATAAAGGGTTCTACTTTTCATTTGCAGATTAAAAAAGTAAGCTTTATTGGGACTTTAAAACCTTAGAAGGTTGACTTTCGATGAGCGGATTAGGCCAGGCGTCTCCCTAAACGCGTGTAATCGCATTTCTGACCGACGTATACGTGAGTAAGTCTGAACGGAAGCACACGGCTGTTCGTTCATTTCACCTAATCGTTTTGGATTTCTGACAAAAGAGGTGTAAGTAAGAACATGATGCTGTAATCTATAAGTCGCTTTTCCTGTAAAATAAAGATTTGTTAAAGTGAATCACCGATTACGTGCAATACTCCGTCGACCTTAGATTTATCCGTTTATAGCGTTTATAGAAGATGAAAGATTTTCTTTGTAAAACGAGCGGTTTTTCGGGGGAAAAGAGGAAAAATTTATTTTACGAGATTGAGACGTGACAACTAAAACTGTTTAGAAACGAGTGTCGAGGCGATGCGCGGGTCCCCAGGGGGTCCGGACTCCGGGGACGAGCTCCCAGCGAAATGTTTGGCAATCTACACTCGCTGAAATGCAAGTTCTGTGTATTCTTGGTTCGTTTTCAAAAATATTTGATGGGTCAAGTTTGCTAATGATTTCTAGACTTCAACTGAAAAAATAAACAAAAATTATAATAATTTCTTAGAATATATATATTTTTTGGGGGAGGGGGGCGAGAGAGGGGATGGTGGGGGCTCAGCTAATGAACAAAAAATTTAAAATTTTACATCGGTGAATTTATCGTTTACTTCCGATTTTCCCATAATGGTCAGTTTGTAAGCGCTCATAAATAATGTTCCTTACATTTTTTAAGATTGTGATAGAAAATCTAGAGCTGTGCCCTCCATTTCATCTTCCTATTCGTGGAGCTTTTTTCAGAAATTTAAAAATGTTGTCCCACAGTGGCATAATACATTTCGATACAAAATGTAGCTAGACCATGTCACAGGAAATCGGCGATAATCCGACTTCCGTTTGAGTTGTTTAATGGGGGTCCTTGTTGATTCTGTTAATCGGCGAGGTTCGAATTTTTTCCCATTTTCAGTGGCAGGGCCTCTTTAATTCTATATAATGCACTTTTCTTAAAAATTTTCACTTTAGTTTATTTTAAGTATGCCTTTGAAAGTATGTAAAACATTTCACACTTGATGATTTATAAATGGCAGAACACCCGCTGTTGTTTCAAACTGTTTAGGATCGAATGAGAGTGAGGAGATCTATTTCGTGGACGGCTCAATTACCAGTAAAATGGGTTTAGGTTTAAGCTAATTTTACTTAAACTTTGATTTGTGCGACATCGCGCCTGCCTTTTTAATTGGCTGAACTTCTCATCATAATTAAATAAAGCAGTCGAGGAAATTACCTCTTGACCTATTTCTTAAGTTGCTCTGGTATCTGTGGTTTTTGGCAAGCTTTTGAAAACGTATGCTTGACATCACAAAATGTTTTGACAAAAATGAAGCACGGCTCAACGAGTAAGGCGTGTCACAGCTCGAGCTGTATTCGATACTTCAACAGTAATGATGATAATGATGATGTTGATGATTGTGATGATAATGACTATAATGATAATAACGATGATGATGATAGTCATTATGAATACATTTATAATACTAAGCTAAATAGCAATAAAAATGCTGACATTGTTCGGAATTTGTGAAGTTAATATTAGAACCCACTTTGTTGATATCAGCAATAATGATAACAATAGAACTAAATTTTAAAGGAATATTCTTGCTGTCACAAGCTTCTTTTTCTGAGAAGAAAACTTTTCAGTCCCTCGGGGAATGATACTTTCACATTATTTTTCCAGGCTGAAAGCATTCGCATCAGATCAATAAATTTGTAAAACTTTAGGTTTAAAGCAAAACAGAATCTTAGTGTAAAAACCATAGCTTTATCGTCTATGTTAATACACTCGAAAGAAATTAAATTAAAAAAAAAAGAGAAAGATCTTTAGCCAAGGTTAAACGATTATTTATGTGGAGTTATGTTTTGCGAATCTTATCGTGATCTGAGTTTGAAAATGAATAAAGCATAGAAATGTCTCATTTTTTATATTTGATAACCCGTCATGACGTTCATAAAACACGCAGACTTTGAATCTTTGAATAATTACATATTTTGTTCTTTTTCGCTAATGTTGCAGCAAATATTTGTTTTGTCAGGCGTATAAACAGATAGCTTTATTTAAACGAGTTGTTACTTATTCTTGCAGCTTTCGACTCGCTTTAAAAAACGTCTTCACACTGCAGCAACTTAACCCACTCAAAAAGGCTACTAGTAGAAACTAAATAGAAATTTTAATTAAAATATTAACATAAACAACACATATTCGTTGGCTAGTTACGTTTTTCGACGAGACTCTCACAATGTTTCTCAGAAATCGCACTGACTCGGCATAAATCAGCAAACTAAAAGAAAATTGTGAACTAAATATACACAGTTAAAGAGACTGGCTTAAAATGTTTTATGAATTGCGATAAAACAAAAGACAAACGCTTTCGTCTACTCGACCAACTACAGAAATGTCAGAGTATTTAACATGGTCAAAAAGACCGCAAGCTTTTGTATTCATTCTATCGTAAATTCATACAACATTTTTTGGCATATCTTTTAAAAAAAGTCACGAGAAGACGAATTTAAGCAATACACAAGATCATAGATTATTTATTAGTTCAAACTCTTTCTAGCATATTTAGATACCTTTTCTCAATGTTCGGCGCTTCGTTTTCAATATGAAATAAATTTGACTGTGTTGCGAATTCAGTTTTAATGAAAATCGCTTGAACAATATGTATAAATGAATGCAAAATACAAAGTTAAATCACATTTTTTAAAAGAATTTTTCATTACGCTTACAAATGATACTGTTTTAAAAACTTTGTTCTCTTATTCCGAAAGACCGCAGAAGACCTTCAAATAAGTCAAAAGAAAGCTCCCACAGACATTCAAATATCCACAATATAACATTTTTGGTTATGTCAAAGTGGTGTTGTCGAAAACATCTGCTACTCGCTGTTAATTGACGGCAGTGATATCTGAAGAAAATTTCTCATTTGCATAAGAGCGCGGGCAATAGCAGTTTCTGTTACAACAACGCAAAATAATTAAATCATCTCTTTACTTTTTGATGCTATAACCTTCATTTTGATTGCTTAAAAAGGGACGATTGAACTAGAGTAGAGCCACTTCTCATCAAACTGTTTCATTCGAGTGAGCTGAATGTTTCCGAAGAAAAGATTGCAACAGATCCTAGCTGTTACTTATTCACTTGGATCGGTGAAAGATTTTCGCTGATGTTTTACGCTCGAGCAAATTTGAGTAAATGTTATTGAACTTGATTTCTCTGCCCCGAGGGTATTTGGTATCAAATTAGATACAGTTTATGGTGTCCACATTTTGAGTTTTGTACGTGGTTTGAATGTTTCAGGAGTAACTATGTTTGAGACAAAACTGACAACACAAACCCTCTCAAAGCGATATTGAATATTTTTTTATCTGATGGCAAACTGCACGCGCAGCCTCAAAACTAACCAAACATGTATATACAATAAAACTTACCTTCGTCATTTTCTTTGTCGAAAGACACGTTGTTGACTTTATCGAGAGCCTCTTGTCGTACTTCTTCTGGTATGTGCTCATCTTCAAGTAAGCCCAATAGATCCGAAGTGTTTTTCACGTTTGCAATCAGCCAGTCCAGGGAATGAAAGCGAAGCATAGATTTCGCCTTGTACATGAACTTCAGCACAAAAGGCGTGTCTTGCGGGTGCTTTAACAGTTCCGATAAGCTCATAAAAGCCCTGACAGCAATCATACCATGGCGACTTGTTGAGATGTTTTTCAGAATATCAATGAATTGAGCCGCTTCGGACTCTGTTAAAGTAAGTTCCGAAAGGCCACACGAAGCGGCTACGAGATAATACTGTATTTTCTCTTCTTTAAGTCCTTTCAACAAATATCGCAGCCTTATTTCTGGAGCTATAATAAGTGGGAAATGAAGGAGATTCGATACCATCTGTGGTTCTTCATTCCAGTTATATTCCAGTAGGTTTGTCACCATATCCTTTTCATATTCCTCAAGTTCTTTAGCCTCGAGTCGTTTAGCCACTCTCCGGGCTTCGTCTAGATCTTCCTCATTAAGAAACTGACCTGAAATGTACAAAAGTGAGTAACATACACTAAAGAAGATTCGCTAATTGACCGAGGTGTGAACGTGTTTATCGAGTGTAACCCACCGCACTCGAGCTAGCTAGACAAATCAACCGTTCAACAATAGCGACGGTAAACGTTTCAAGGCTAGAAAATTGAAAGCATTTTTTTACCTAAAGAACTGGCCATTTCTCTTGTAATGTTGTTGTATGTTTAGCGGATTCTGTCGCTTGAAATAAATGCTGATTTCTGTTGCGATTTGTGTGTTGGTTTGGTTGCCACGTTCGACAGGATATTGTCGGCCTTTGAGTAGCATCCGTTTGAAGCACGCTTTCTCACTCGCGACCCGCTGAGCTTTAAAAGCGATTGTTCTCGCCTGTAAAAAGCCTTTCTCTCTATATTTCACTTTGAAAACCACTGTGAAATCAAAGAGGAAATACTGCCAACATACGAGTACAAATTAAAATCTTGAATATCGATCTTAACTGTTCTTGCGTGCTGGTAAACCCGAAAGCTTCCCGACGGTTGCTTCGCCCAGACTTTGTATTGACTAAAAAGTATTTGAATTATGAAGTAGAAAGATTGACACTCGATAAGGTTTCAAAGCGTTTTAGGTGACGACCCCCGTTGCCTGCGGGCTGTCTGAATTGAAAAGAAGAATCAATCAGGCATAAACACATATTAGGGATTGTAGAGGCGTCTGGTTGCGTTTGATTGAACCGTCTTAATCTTTTGTAAATATAGATACATGCTTAGTTACACACCTTTATTAACAATTATGTTTTTGTTTGTTTCGTTCTCTAAACTCTCCTCTTGGCGTTGTGAAATGCGAAGAACTAAACAAGCTACTTAAAGCTAGAAAAATAATTTTTAATGTTTAGTTTTTTATAACTGAATAAAACAAAAAGCTTACAATAATGTGTTTATCATTCTGTTAGGGCTGACTCAATTGCCGGAAGAATATTGAAAAGGGAAAGACAACACTTTCTTTAATATCATCTGAATTTTTAATCTTATTTACAAAAGCCGGATTTTCTAACAGTTGACTTTAAAATTTAATTTTGAGCTGTATTTTCAATCATGGTGTATTTCTCAACTTTTTACAGCCACCAATGGAATTTGTAGTATTTTTGAATAGTAAACTGTAAACTCTGTCAGGTGGGTTCTTTTTCGAACTCATTTGAGCCTCGGCCGATTTTGATAACAATTTGACAATTTGAGCTCCCTTTACCTAGGGCTTGGGTTGACATGTTGATGACACGTGGTATCTACACGCGGTCTAACAGTCGTCCTCAGGGCTTTCGCCCTCTCCTTGGGAAAGCCCTGGAAACGAGTTGGCCTGATGATTTTTATTTTTGGGCCGAGACTGTAGGGAGGATTAATTATTTATCGAGATGACCGTGTCGTGCTAATAGAGACAGGGTTTTGTATTTTTTTTTGCTGAAAAAAGCCGGGTCTTTTTTCAGGTTTACGGTAACATGGCGGGCTTTGAAAAAAACGACAAAAAACAAAACTGCATAGGAAATTTAACAGTTTCATTTTCGAAATGCGAGTTTGTCGATCAGTCTGTGAAGAAATAACTCGGCGTCTATTTTTGGTATTTCTAACAATTTTAAAGTGTTGTTGTGCAGTTGTTTAATTTATAGCATAAAATATACTCCGAGATTACTTGTATTGTTTAATCAGATGGTGACTCATCGCATGGTTATTTCACATTTTTGCTGTCTTTAATTTTTTCAAAATTTCCGGACAGGTTCTTGACATTTTTTTCAGGAACCTCCGACGGGTGTTGAAAAAGATGGGATTTGGGAAAAAAAGAAAAGTTGGACAAGTTTGACAAGTTTGATTCAAGTTGCACGACCCGGTCCTTTCCGGCGGTAGTTAATGAACCCTCCCTCAGATAGTTCGGGGATTCAACCTCAATTATTCTTAAAATGACATGTAACTCGGTGGGGGAAGGGGGAGGGGGGGGGAGGGGGGTACTCCGGGGTCAAAAGGGTAGGGATGACCGTCGGAAAAGTCCCAAAAATACCCTAAAAAATACCAAAGAAAAAAATGTTTTCCTCCCTAAATAATACCTCTCGGTTTTAAAATTACCCTAATAAATACCAATTGAAGCTGGAATTTTTCCTGGGTAGCTAGCGGGTCGGCGTTAGGTCTCCTCGTGATATGCAGTGAATAAAGGCGCGCGCTTTTAAATTTTCTTATCAGTATACACGTTTGTTAAAACACAAGACTGCAAGCAGTCCAATAGCTTGGCGTTTCTTAACCCTAGAAATACCAGGCTCTTGGTTTAACAACGGATTTCTTTTTACAACCCCTAAAAAATACCAGACTGGCAATTTAAACCCCTAAAAAGTACGGCGGTCATACCTACCACCCCAATATAGGAGTACCCCCCCGGGGAAGTAACTATAGTCTATAAGCGTTTTGGGTCCATCCTTTTTTGTAAGACTAATTTAAAATGAAGGTGTCATGCCTGTCACGAATTAGTCATAAAAAACTTCGTTATTGTTTACTCAGTCCATATTTTAGAACCCTTATATTTTCACCTCACTCCAGCTTTGGCCTGATAAAGAGTAGCACAGCTACTCGAAATATTGCCAATAAACCTACCCAAAAATGATGTTGTTGTAATATTTATAGCCCGGCATTAAAATTTTCAGACCTTTATACACACCGAGAGTGACGTCTGTTACACGCATCTCTAACAAGAGATCTAATATCCGTGTTATCTTACGTCGTGTAGTCCTTTGCACTCAAAAGACTTTAATTTATTAAGGACGTCGAGGCCCTGAAAAAATGTATAGCCTGCGTAGCAAGCGTTTCCGCTGAGTTTTGGCAAGATTTTCTCTTTCAGCCACGAAAAAATTGGGGCGAAAAAAGAAACGACAGGAGGGGGTGGGAGGGGAGTTCCTTCTCCCCCTCCATCCCCTCCTCTTATTCATTTTCTCTCGCCCCAATTTTCGCGCGGCTGAAAGAGAAATCCTCGGCCCAGGAAACTTTCGGCATTTTCAATTCAAAATAACTTGAATGTCTGTGTGCTTACTTTTTTGTTTTTATGTTCAGATTTATTCTTATACCAATTGCTACCTCAAACTCAACAGTTAATCAGTGTTTCAAATCCTCTTCCGGCATATGGATCAAACGCTTGCTTGCTTGCTATAAAATTTTTGTTTGACTGAGTGATCCAGCTTATAATCTTGGGAAGTCAGTTTCTATTAGAGACAATCTGAGGCTTTTTTTTGCTTCGCGCTTTGTTCTTCGTTTTCGAAACAACCAATTACCAATTTTCCGACCTTTTGAATTGAAAACCTGGGGACGAACTAATTAGACTGACCGCGCGAGGTCTCGGACGCGGACATCGCGCGGGATGTGTGAAAGGCATCAAATGCTAATTTATGAGTTGAAGTGAACTAATTTATGAGTTGCTAATTGAATGGAACTGAAATTGATGAACTAATTTATGAGTCTAATATTAAGCTCCAGAGATATTTTCCGTGTTTCCATACTAGCTCTGTTGCAAACACGCGGGATTTTCGGGAGAGCACGAGAAAAGGTTTGGGTCACGAGCTGAAAGCGAGTTTTATAAGTTAAAATTCATGAATTTTATCCAGATTTAAAAAATGTTCTTCGCCCAGTCAAAGCGCGTGTTTTGCTGAATTTTTAATTAGTAATCGAATGAGGCCGAATCAAGTTTCGAAAAAAAAAATCACTTGTCTTTTGGCCTTATTTAAAGTAATTACCCGACCGTAGGGAGGGCAATTCTTTCAGAACTAGGCCAATTAGACAAGTGATTTTGTTCGAAATTTGACGAGGACTTATTCGATTACCTTTTAATAATCTAGCAGACACATTATTACTTTTTTTTAGTTTTTCAAGACTTCGTGTGCTCGAAAATTCGTTTTGAAAAACACGCCATCTTGATTTTTACTCACGTAATGAACTAGTTGGGCCATAGATCATTTGTAATGGCCAATTTGAAATTTCAAACGGAGGGCAATTAAAATTGAAAATAAAATCGAGGGCCAAATTCCGTTTATATTTTGTCTGCTATGTTATAAATTGTATAATAGATTTTTGAATCGAAATATTCATTTATTGAATATTGCTACTATTAGCCTGCCATACTAGTTAGTAATAGTTTGTACCAAGATTTTTCTCCATATTTTTTTTTTGCATTTTTTTCCCGATTCCGGTCCGTCTTACCAGAGTGTTTTGTGAGAGATTAGTGGGCCATAAATGGTTAATTAGTCATGCATGTATATATTTGAGTGCTCAATTATTAGCAATTTCCGTTTCGTGCCATATTCTTTCCCTATATATTAAACAGACTGTCAAGCCCTCGCGATTATCTCAATTTTGCGTGAAAACCCCAAACCTCGACCAATATGCGATCGGATTAGAAAAAATCCCGATTTCGACTCGTGTTGTGATATTTTCGTCAAATTTTACATGAGAAGAAAACGATATGCAGGTTATCTAATTCTGATGTCCCGAAAATCTGAACAAACTGCACTGAAACTTATCAAATAAAACCAAGTACTTTTAAAATGCCGTGGACCCGTGAAGCGTGGGTACTCAAGGGCTGACATCGACAGTTGGTTGAGCAATCACGAATAACCGTAGTTAAGGAAGAAGTCAAAACAATGGTATTTTTAAGGAACCCAATTTCGTCGAGGGACGTGGTGGGTGGCGGTACATACCCCCCTACCCCATCCCTCCCCACTTTTTCAAAACTCAATTTCTCAAAACCTGATTTAGAGGTATTGGTTTTTATTGTATTATGGACTCCTCTCTCCGCAAAGGTGGCGTTGGTGCAATCACTTTATCCATATCTATTTTATTGAACATGATATTTGCTCCTAGAATTCAGCATTTTTGAAAAAAGGTGGTGGGTGGCGGCACATA
>JAOBAT010128987.1:1255-12609 GCA_026413305.1 Hydrozoanthus tunicans
GATGAAGTTGATATGCAACATTTATTTGATTTTCACATTAAGAATTCAACTCTTGTCTCCGAATTTCGGGTACAAGAGATGAAGTTGATATGCAACATTTATTTGATTTTCACATTAAGAATTCAACTCTTGTCTCCGAATTTCGGGTACAAGAAATGAAATCGAAGATGATCTGTATTATTTGACAGCTGGATTTAACTCTTGTCTCCGACGTTCGGGTACAAGAAATGAAATTGATATGCAATATTTTGTTGATTTTCAAATTAAGAGATCAACTCTTGTGTCCGAATTTCGAGTACAAGAAATGAAGCCGAAAATGATGTGCAACTTGTATTTGGCAGCTGGATTTAACTCTTGTCTCCGAATTTCGGGTACAAGAGATAAATTGGTATGCAAAATTTTGTTGATTTTCACATTAAGAGATCAACTCTTGTCTCCGAGTTTCGGGTACAAGAGATGGTATTGACCTCGTATATTTGGTTGTTTTTAACAAGAGTTGGCTAATGTGACTAGTTTGTGTGCAATTGAGTTAAGTGTAACATCATCGGAGTTTTGATGCCTCACATCAAATGATCAATTTCGTAAACGAGAAAATGGGTTTCACATACTTCTAATAATTGCGTGTAAAAAATGTTTTGCAGTATTTTGTTTTTAAGTCCATATTTAATTGTCCACAGGATTTCGCCTTTCTTTTCAACACTGAAAAGATACGGGTGTTTTCCACAAGAGACTGAAGCAAATATGACAATCAAAACAGCACCGTTCTAGCTGCAAAAGAAAAAAGTAGGTTTTTTTGCGGAACCATTCAATAGAGGTCGTCAAAAATGTACAAATTGTGTGGAATTTAGGATACAAAACATCAAAAAAGCCCAATTTCTGCAGAATATCTTAAATGAGAAAAACTGATTTTTTTTGAGAGCGCGTTGGTATACAAATATACAAAGCTAAGTTATGCTGGTGTTCTCGGCACCTGTTTTCTAAGTAATACCGCCGAGGATTTTGTTGTTGGAGGTCTTAGTCCGCTATAAACAGCTCGCATTCGTTCAGATTTGCCCTCAGTTAACAGTTGACAGGCCACGATCACCCTACCCTTTCTCGACAAGTGTTGTTGGTAATTCTTTTGAGTTCCCCGATATAGAAGATTGATCAAGGTTTTAAAACAGACAAGACAAGATTAAGGATCGGAACTTGTCAAAGAATGAATTGAGAGTAATCAAGACACTGAAAGAAGTCCCTATCCGAGAACACGGGAAAGTCTAATCGATTGCAGATGATGAAGCAAAGACAGCACCTCTCCTCAGTTATTTTAAGATCATGCTTGAGTGAAGATCGAACCCAGGCCTCCCGCACGATAAACTGGCGCCTGACAACTGGGCTAACCAGATGCCGGTATCTTTTATAATTCTTTTTCTTAAATATTCTTGTCTTGCTCACTACATTCAAATCCGTAATTTTTTTTACGTCTCTTTTGCTTAACTGAATGGAATCAGTGAACGGAAGTTGCACGGCGTCGTGGTTAATTGTAGTGTCACCAGGAACCGCACCACTCTAGAAACAATATTCTATCACGTGTTCCGACGGGATCGAGTTTAGCCACGTTGCGCCGTTTTGATTGGTCGGCGAGCAGGTATTGTGGTAACTTGTGGTCCTTTGATCTTACAACCCTGAGAGGCGGAGAGACAGTGTTCAGAGTCCGGGTACACGAATAGCAAGTATATCAGCGATCTGTGTGTTAATATCTTCATCTTTTAACAAGGAAGACAATAAGGTAACATTACAATTACAAACACTGTAAGAACAGAAACTGTTAGGTTATAGGAGGCTGAGGCATTTCTAAGAAGTATTTTTACTAAGGCTTAAACTGCGGTCGGGCAGACATAACTTTCTCGTAAGAAATATTTTTATTTATTTGGTAAACGTATTCCATAAAAACAGAAACAAAAAGGTAACCAAATAATAAGTACACTACATTGAATAAGGATTTTGCTTAATATGGAGTTAATGCTTTTTTGTCAGTTAAGAAATTTCGGGTCTTTAAGTTGTGGAATCCATTATCGGACTAATGCTTATTTTGTCGGTTAAGAAATTTTGGATCGAAGCTTCGGGAACATGTTAGGACTGTGCTTGATTTTGTGTTCTTTTGAAGCAGGAAACTTTTTTTCTTTTCGATCGAGGTTAAACTTGTTGCTTTTCTGTTATTGTTTTAACGTTTGTTAACAAAAAATTAGCTCCAAGTTTACAAGAATGTACGGGGTCTTACAAAGTAAACTAAATTAGGGAGTCTACACCAGTTTGCCGGCAATTAATTTTTCAAAGAAACCTTGTTACTATAAAATTCATTCAGGCTTCAGGAAATTTTGTTGCGATCACTTTTCCTCTGTAAAGACTTTTCAAATTTATACACAATCTTTTGAAAAAAGCCTTATTGTTTGGTAACAAAAACATTTAAAATCAAATAAACATCTATGGAGTTTCGTCATCGCTTCTGAGATTCCGTCGAAGGTTTTTGACTTCTGTTTGCATCGGTGTTCAGCCGGTGCCTTCATTATTTCTGCCAACTCTTTATTCATCGCAAAATAATCAAGTGAAAGGCTATTGCCAGCTATCCAAATAAACTAGTAGTAATGAAAAACGAAATATTTCTATATATTCCATTCTATAAACATTCGTTTCTAAACTAAACAAATGGCCAACGCTTATTTTTGTAATCGCCGGCTGCACCGGATATTTCGAGGGGCAGTCATTCATGACTTAATACCTGCCCCAGTTCTTTTGAAACGTAGTGATCCGGCAAAGCATTTTACTCCGGAACTCGCAGTCCAAAGTTTTTTACTCTTTTTCGAGAACCTTTTCGTGCACGATGAACCCATAAAAATCAGTCATAGCTATAAAAATCTCGGACATATTTGTTATAAAAATGAAAATTTGTTATAAAGAAAACTTTTTTTTTCGTATCGGACGCCGTTTGAGTTTATACAGCTAAAGTACAATGCTGTGTAGCTCAAGTAAACTAGTAGTAATTATAAACAAAATATTTTCTATACATTTTATTCTATAAGCAATCGTTTCTAAAATAAACAAATGTTTAACGCTTATTTTCGTAATCGCCGACTGCGTCGGTGGGAGCGAGTAGAACAGACATAGGCAGGTTCGGTTATTTCAGTCGAGGGCAGTCTTTCAAGATTTTACACCTGCACCAGTTCTTTTGAAACTTAATGATCCGGCAAAGCATTCTACTCTAGAACTCGCAGTCCAATAATATTTCATTCATTTCCGAGAGCCTTCTCGTGCACGATGAACCCATTAAAATCGTTCATAGCTACCAAATACTCAGACATTTTTCCCTTCGGCGCGCTCTATTTTCTGTTGCGCAAAATTTGTTAAGAAAACTCTTTTTTCGTACTGTACACCGTTTAAGTTTATACAGCTAAAGTATAATGCTGTGTGTTAAGAAAACTCTTTTTCATATTGGACACCGTTTGAGTTTATACAGCTAAAGCATAATGCTGTGTAACGGCGAATGTTCCGCCTTGTATCACCTAATACAACTGATGTATTGTGTGAATCATCTTTGTTTGTTTGTAAGTTTTGTCAGTTTTTATTGTGCTTACGAGTTTCTAATGTTCTATTTACTACCTTGTTGCCTGATCTACTCTTAGTGCCTTAGGAATTCTAGCAAAACAGTTGCCGCGTGGCCTGACTGCTTAGCTCCATTAGTTTTCCTATTTCTAAGTTAAGTTCAGCTTGTACTCTATACTCCTCTGCGAACTCTTAACACCTCCTTGCCTCTTTACTAAGTGCTACTGCTACCATCTGAGTACTAAATCAAGTTGGTGTTGTATCTAATTATTGTATATAATTTCAATTACTGCCGTCTTGATGAGTCAAGGCATCTTTACAGCTATCAGTTGTAACTGCTTTTAAGTCCACTGGAAATTAAGATCAAAACTATTCCAATCTCACCTAAAACGTCAAAAGCGTGCTTGAAGTAGCACTTTAAAAGGTTTTTGTAGATTTATTTCGTTCGAAGTATACTTTAATTCGTAGTTCATTTTTAAAACTCAAAGTCCGTTCCCTTTTCCTATTTTATGCGTAGCTTCCTTGCTCTTTTACAAAACTTATTTGATCTAAACAAACGACAAAAATTAGTGCAAGTGAAACAATATTTATCAAAAAGGGGACCAGCTATATGTAATCAAGACGAACAAATGTTGGGGCGAAAAGCAACCTCATCTTTCTGAAGAATCAAACTGCAGTGTACATTGTTCTCGCCTACAACACCGGGGGGGGGAATACTCCCTTATATTGACTAGTGAAACGTGCTGCTAGACAGGGTGCGGTTTCTTTGCTCCCCGTCCTAAACAGGATATAAATTCTTTTATCTTTTGGCACTAGATTTAAGATGATGATTTCCTTAACAGGATACTAAGTTATTTTCTGCAACCTTGGTTCTCGTTCTCGCACTGGTGTTAAAAGGAGTGACGAGTGAGAAAGGGCCAGATTTATGCAATCTTTGTAACTTTTCAGGCGCTAAATGAATAACAATTCGTATCCAAGAATCTATAGTATACTGTGTATGAAAGTTCTCAAGTGGACGGCTATGGTTAGAACTCCTAAACAGAGTTATCAAAAAGAACGGGTTGACCTAAGGCTAGTCAGGGTTTCAAAACCCCAGGAGCACCCCTATACCCAAACTAGCCTCAAGTATTCTCTCCTATCCCATCCCCCCCCCTCCCTCCCTCACCGACCTGCCACTAGAGAACTGACTAAAATATTGATAAATCCGTGCGGGCCGTTGTCTCAATCTTTGTTAAAACTACTGCCTTGCTTTGTTTTAACAGGATTTATAGGAAGATGAAGTCCCTGAACGTGTTAGTGATTTTTGGTGTTGTACTTTTCGTTGTTCATCTAAATCGGGCCAGGCCAATAGGTAAGTGAGAACGCTTGGTAGACACACAAGATTGTCAAGTAGTTTGATAAATCATTACCGTTTACTGAAATATAATCACGCTGCTGTCATTTTTTGGGGTCAGCTTTACTACTGACGATGACTGAATGATATGCAGATGCCTGTGTTGGCACCAGCTCTTGTTTTAAACATTTTCCTCGAGCTCTCTCGAAAAACTCCAAAACGCGATCTGATAATGAGATTAATACGAACGCTTCTTACTTGCAGACGGTGATCCAACAGGTTTGGGCAATCTAGAAGATAGTCTCAAACGAAGCATTGACGACGAAGCGACGAGTGGATCCGAAGATTCTGGAACAACCGAACATCAAGCGGATCACGCCGAGGATGAATCGGAACATACCGAGGATGAATCGGAACATGCCGAGGAAGAATCGGAACATGCCGAGGATGAATCGGAACATGCCGAGGATGAATTCGATCATGACAAAGCTGAATCGGAAGATTCTGAAGATGAAGACGAATCCGATAAAACAGTTTCTAGTGATAAGGAAGACAAAGAGAAAGATTCGGGTGATTCAGGGGAAATGGGAGAATCTGGCGAGTCCAGCAACGACAAACGAAAGAGGGATGCTGAGGATGATTCGGGAGACTCAGAAGAATCGGGTGAGTCGCAAGAATCGGGATACTCTGGAGAGTCGGGCGAATCGGGAGATATGAGCGAGAGACGTAAGAGGAGGGACACAGAAGAAAACTCGGCGGATGAACCGGAGGAAGAAGAGAGAAAGAAAAGAAGCCCGACTGAGGAAGACACTGATGATTCAGGAGAAGAAGAAAGAAAGAAAAGAAGCCCGACTGAGGAAGACACTGATGATTCAGGAGAAGAAGAAAGAAAGAAGAGAAGCCCGACTGAGGAAGACACTGATGAGTCAGAAGATAAAGTAGACCCACCTGCCGATGCTTCGGGTGACTCTTCTTAGAACAACGAAATTCTTAATTCTAAGAAAAAATCGAAACTTAAATAAAACAAAAAGGTTAAACGGTTTTATTCTGTAACTTTAATGAGGTGCGCTTTAAATTAACCAAAAAAGCCTTCTTGGCGTATGCGGTTGATCGTCAGATGAAAAATCCATCAAAGTGGCGCTTTCTTTTTCACCTCTGCAATTATTTACCAATTCTGAAAACACCTAGGCTTTTTAATTGTTTCTTAAGAATAAATGTTTTTGCGTAAAAGTGTGTGGTTTGAATCCTGTTGGATGCATTTTAGCAACATTCATTACCGAACTCTGTATCAAAAATGTTGACCGTGGACCTTTGATGTTCCCTTGTTCCATTAACACTCTCACCTCCTCTCCTAAATAACGAAAACAGTATGGATAATTACTAACGGGCAGCGTACCCGTACGATGTGAGTAATAATTAGTAAATAAACCCCTTCCGGCGACTGGTATATCGAAGGATGTTAAGTCTGCGGCTAATAGATTGTCCGAAAATTGAATAGTTGGCTGAGAAGCATAGCTTTCGAAGGCAACTTCGGAGAAATTTTGGGCACAACCTATCAGCCAAGGGCAATACTATACATATCAACCGATATACCAGTAAGCCAAAAAGGAGTATATTTATAACCCTCCCTATAATTTTTCCAGTAAACTTTATGTTCATAAATGCAGCGGCGAAAATCTCTCTCTTAGTTGGATGGAACTTAAGCTTAAGATCTTTACATGCTTTTCTTATAACAACGAGGCTCAGATTGGCCAAAATTTAAGAATAATCTAAAAATTAACGAGCTGAGGGTCGGGCTCGATAGCTATTTTCAAACTTTACCGAGCTTCAACATTTAACTTATAGCAATACAAAAACGGTTTGCAGTTTCTCTCTTTCAATCAGTAATTGCTTCAAATTATTTGCAGTACACGTATATACATACTTGCCCCGAAGTTAGTCCTTACAATTAGTTTTCCAACAGATGTATTACAACACCTTAGTAGGTTTAGTTTTTACTCGATTTGAACCACACTAAGAAATAAAAACAATTTTAGAACAATTTAAGGCTCAAATCACCGAAAAATTAAGAACAAATAGCCTCGGAAAAATTTACTGGTTCTTTATATAAAAAAAGCGTGTAGTTTAACAGAACTTTAGAGACTTGATAGGTGAGTAGCTTGTTAAAGAAACGCTTGCCAGTGTTTAGCGAAAGCGGATTCGTAGCCTTTTTCTTACCTTCGAATACTTCTTCGTTTCGTCAACACAGCTCTGTTAAGCCGCTATGAACCCGCCTTTGTCAGGACCGCCAAGCGGACACTCTACAAACTACACCAGTTTCTCGGCTTGAACAAGCATTAGTACAGTACAGTGGAGAGACCAAAGTTTTATCTACAACATTATAGTAATTGGGGTAAAACTACACCGAGGGAGCATACGAAAAAAACTAAATATGTTACTTCGTTGTCATGCCACCACATTGTTGATTTTACTCACAACACCGCACAAAGAAGCGGATTACAACTTCGGCTTGGAGAGAAAAAAGATATCACGAAAGCCGTACACGTTGACTCTCGGCTTCATTGAATGTAATTCATTTTTTGTTTTTGTCGGGGTACTCAGAATCTTAACACTTAAGTAGTTTTTTTTTCTTGTTGGCATTCACCACCTCTAAGTCTAGCACATCGGAAGATCAGACAAAAACACAATGCGAAAACCATCATACGTTTTGTTCGCACAAACTCTACACCTAAAAATGATTTGTAACCTGACGAGAGATATTAAAGTATGTTTTTGAAGTGCAACATTAATTTGGTTTAAATGAATAAGCTGTTCCTATAATAAGTATGTCATTAAAGGTAAAGGCTAAGAATGGTTTTAATTACTTCTTATAGCTTTTCGTCAGTTCAGCAAAGACTTTGAAATAAAACTTGGTTTTATTAAAGTATAAATTAGCTTACATCTACCCTAATTATAAGCACTCGATAATGACACTCAACTCACGGTTCAATTTTACGTACAAATATAGTACTCAAGACACTTTCAAGTTCAATTTTACATATTTACAAATAAAAGAGTAAATAACTAGTTGTTTAGAAAACATTAAAGCTCAATTTCTAAAAGTTATAAGTTTGTAAAGTTTCAAAAACAAGAAAACAAATATCATTATAACTTTGGCGCTTTTCTACCGTGCTTTCGCCTCTGCTTTCCTGTCGAGTCTTTAGCTTTGCTTTCTAATATGTCCAAAGCTTTCTTCCAACTTATATTTGTGACCTCGTGTCGGTCAAGCCACTGTGTATTACATAAGTGTTCAGGATTTAAGTTGTTCAGTTGTTTTTCGGCAGATATGCAAGGCAGTTTTGTTGTTCTTTCGTAACTTTCAGCCCCTTTTCTGTTCTCACCTGCGTTCTTTTCTGGACTTATTGGCGGCAGACTCAAATTGCTTCTACTCCCAGACTTTTTGCCACCAAAATCGTTCACAGGAATATCTGGCAGTTTCAAAACCTGTTGAATGGCGTCGTCCGTTTCATTGTACAAGAAATGGCTTGCGATTCCCTCCTCGGGTTCAGATAAACTCGCGTTCAGGGATGTTGTAGTCGCAGTGATGAGATTCGCTCCAAGTTTATGTTCTTTCTTTGCCTTCCTCTTCCTAGATCTCGGCGTCTTCATTGGAAACTATATGAAATAACCTTCAAATGAAGTACTTGTTTGTCGCTCTAAACAGTTGAGTTTATCCAAAAGATTTAACGAATACAAAAACCATACTTTCTTTTCATTAGACACTTTCCTTTACCGCGTGTAAGTAAATCGTAGAATACCCGTTTTTAGAAGTTTCGAAAGTTTCTTTAGAATCTATTCCGTCAGTAAGTTTTCGGCCTCGATTTTTTTCCGTTTCGCGAGAACGTGTCTTTCTCTTATTCACAACCACTTTGCAAATTAGTTATCACAGTTTGTAATGGTTTTGTCTAAAGCCACTTGAATAACTTTCAAACAATTTGAAGTGTTTTTATTTGCTAAATAATTTAGTTTTATTTCCCTCGGGACTTAGTGAGAAGCCATAAACAATGGGCTTGTTAAATGTATTCAAATGACTGACGATGAACCATTCTTTACAAAAAAACACCATGGCAAACAGGCAGGTACGAAATTTTTATAAACAGCCGAGATTGACGACGAAAAGAAGTTGCGAGTATTAAATTTGCGATGCAAGAGACTATTCTTTATGTAAGGACGTTTTTTGGGCCGAGCCTTTATTGAATGTTCTTAAAAATTTTGGGGTTTCAGTGAGCCTCAGATGTTTTTAAAACATATCCATACGAGTTTTTTTTTTCAATAAGCAAAACTTTATATAAATATAAGAGGCTCTAAAAATGTATACCCTGGGTGCCAGAGGTCTACTCGCTTCATACTTCTTTTATTCAAGAAACAAAAATAAGTCAATGCGCTGCCAAAAATCAGTGCGCGCGCTAATGATAAACCGGGATATTTTTTTAATGGCCATGTCCCTTTTTTTTTTATTTTGTTTTCATTTCTTGGTAGATTCACAGGTAACCCACGCTACTTGGTAGTCTACGCATAGTTGCTTAATTGCCGTGATAGCTTTTTAATTGGCCGAGCGTAAAAAGGCTAGGCGTTAGGACGCCAACCTAATTTTTCCAAAACAATTGCAAAGAAAACTTTGAATTCTGTATATTATTGCTACAAAATGTTACAAAATTGTCCATTCTATATTCTGTTATTAATTATTTATGCATCTTTGTGACGCAAGCTTTTTGTTTCTCCTGAACTCAACTAAAGATTCGCTTCCAAGTTTCTCTCTGTAAACGAGCAACATGTCTTAAAGGGCAGAACCATTACCTCTTTCGACATTGGAGCTGCGAAACTATGTCAGAATCATTTTTTTCTCAAATGTGTCCGGGAAACTTCGAATTGTATCTTGCCCTAAGCCCCTTTCGCCCACAGGTACTTTTTCTTTCTCCTTTTTCCCTTCAAGTTTCACAAACAACCCTCCGAATTTCTTTTTCATATATTCGTCAGTCCACAGATCAAAAGCTGGAAATTTCTTTCCCGCTCCTCTGAAAACTTCTAGGAGTAAAGTACATGTTCATTTTCAGAGTGCGTGCAGACTCCAGTCTCTGCTCGGCCAATTTAAAGGCGAAATAAAATTAATCGGCTATGCATCTAGTCCATTTTGTATATCAATTCATTTCACACCTGCTCCGGCCTTCTTGTTTCATTTCGGCTATGAAAACTTTCATTGAGTCATACAATGATAAAAAAAACTTTTCTTTGTAGGTTTTTGTAAGTAATATGCACCTTAACTGAAAAAAATAAATAACATTAAAATGATGTAATCTATTAAGCCTCGACACAAAACAAAATTTGAAATAAACTTGATGCAATAAACAGATTTCAAAGTTTTAGCAATAATTGTAGTGTGGTAGAAAACCTAGATGATCAAGATTGAGTGTATACTCAGCCTCTTCACAAATTTCAAAAGTGATGGTGTTTTAAGTCGTGACTTTAGTCCTGGGGGGAGTACTTTGAGGTATTAGTTGTGAAAAAAATACCTTTAAAAAACAAAGTGTGAAAATTTTCAATCCTAAAAAAAGTACTTCATAGCATTAATTTCGAAAAAGGCAGAAGAAACCTGCAGAAGAAGCCACTGTCACTTGTTTGTTTTTCACCCTACCATTTACCTAAAATAAGCTTGATTTTTCTCTAAACTCCCAAGAAAATTCAAATTGTTGCACCCCTGTCATAGCAATAGAGGGTAACCCCCCCCCCTCCATCCAAGGGTGGTTTGAAACATTATCTTTACCACATGTATCATACTTATTTATCAATTTTCAAGCCACAATGAAAAATATTTAGGTCTCATAACTTGGTGGAGCAAGCTGCCAAAGATCAACATTTTTTTCTGCAAAAATAGGGAGACTTTTATTTAAATATTTCTTTTTCACCAAATATATTGGGGTGAGCTGGGCACCCCCCCTGGCCCCTCCCACACCTTTTTTCTGTTATTCCCATTAAAATCATAAAGGATAAACAGCATATGTTATTCTATTACATCTGTTTTTAATTCAAAATCTTTTGCTATATCTTTGTTAACTCCCTTGCTAAAACATATCTGTTACAAATTTTTCAGACAACATGGTTCCAAAACAGTTGTCTCATCACAATGTTCCTGAGGTGAGGAACAGTGTGACAATTCAACCAAGGGTTATGCTTTCAAACAATCAGTGCTCTAGGAAACACCTTTTAATTATTCATCTTAGAGGCATTCAAATTATCACAAACTAAATCATTGTCAAATTATTATTAATAAAATCATGTAGATTCATCTATCCAGATATCAATATAGACATTAGAGGTTAAACTTTATTTCTCTGGATATTAAAAACTTACAGGGTAAAGCTTTCGACTGTAACTACAGCCTTCTTCAGTGGTAACCTCTGATGGA